>JACYXH010000069.1:2952500-3025000 GCA_026745465.1 Lota lota | reverse complement strand
TGTTCTCTGGAGAAACCAACAGTCTCCAACAGCCCTACTCTCTCTCTCTGTCTCTCTCTCCCTCTCTCTTGCTCCACCCAGCCCTACATCCCTATCTCTCTTCTTCTCTCTCTCCACCCAACCCTACATCTCTCTCTCTGTCTTGCTCCCTCTACCTCTCTTCATCTCTCTCCCTCCACCCAGTCCTACTCTCTCTGTCTCTCTCTGACTCTCTCTCACTCCATCTCTCCTTTGCCCATCAACTATCTCGCTTTTTTCTCCCTCTTTGTGTCATCTGTCTTTACAAGTGTCTTTCTGATTTCTACCATTTTATTGGTGCCTGTGTTGTGAATTCCACACACACACACACACACACACACACACACACACACACACACACACACACACACACACACATACACACATACACACACACGGACACACACACGAATGCGGGCACACACACACACACATACACACATATACACGGATAGACACACACACACACATACACACACACAGACACGGATACAGACACACACACACACACCAGATCTTTATCGGACACCGTTCAGCCCTTTGATCAACCTTATTGATAAACTATTGAGAAATGAGCCAGTTATTGTTGTTAATGGCCCCCTCTCACATACAGACAAATGTCACCTCTGTCACGATCAGACATTTTAACTGCCGACGATAGAGTGAGGTCAAGAACTTCGTCGTTTCTCTTCTGACCTTTGTTTTAACCAGAGTAAACATAATCAAATATTGTTTGCTTGAGAGCAAACTTATAATAATATTAAAAACAATATAGAGAAAACTATGAAATAAAGATACCACATAATGAATATATAGAATGAATAAAATAGGATATAACAAACATTGGAAAGAGATCTACCCTCCCCGCCTCCCTTTGCTACCTCATCAGTGATGACCAATGGCATGCGAGGATCGATGGATTGTCTTCTTTGAAGACAGTTGTGAAGGGGGATGGCCCATAAATTCTGATGGATAGATGGCGGCTAGACCTCCACGCCACCTAATTAATTACCCCTCAGAAGATTCATGGTGATTGGAAGCATCCATTATGAATTGAGGTTGGAGTGTGCAAGGTCCTGAGTGTGTGTGTGTGTGTGTGTGTGTGTGTGTGTGTATGTGTGTGTGTGTGTGTGTGTGTTTTAATCTTACCGACCCTGTAACTTCTCCAGCGACCAAACAGTAAATCAGTTGGAACATCATTCCCTCATGCTCAATGGTTTCATAATTCCGACTGGCTGGCTGGCTTGCTGGCTGTCTGGCTGGCTACAAACCGACAATTACCAAGCCTGTGTCCCAATAGTCCACTAACCCTCTAGATTCCTAAAATATCCATATGTTTTTTTCTTGCTCGCCGTTCAACCCACCATCCTTATATGTAGCAAGCTAGGGAAGCAGCCTAATGGCAACTTAGACTTATGTTGCATTTGCCGCTAATGAGGCTGAAGCAGATCAGATAATTTCCACAAGGCTCCTGCTTAACTACTAACTGCTTCTGCTCTTCTCTTTAAATTGGTGAATTACCAATAGGAAGGAGGATGTAGAAAATAGTTTTGGAACACAGCCCAGAAAGGTTGGGTAGAGTATAACTGTGTTAGGTGACAGTTGACAGCCATTTTATTCCTTCTTCTTCTTCAACTTTTATTTGTATCGAGGTTTGCTGAACAAACACATCCTTTTAACGGACATCTTCCTCCTGTTGAAGAGCATTTACAGCTAGTAGTTAGCTTAGCTGTCTGACTCTGGATGACTTTGAATGTGGTAGTTAAAGTAGTTGAGAGTAATTCTCTTTCTCAGGCCCAACAGAAACCCTGTAGCCTGACTAAGACTGACTATTGACATTCCTTTTACTTGTGGGCCTCTTGTGTGTATATAGATATATTTTTTCTTATGCTTACTCTACATTTTTCTCTTTTAAATCATACTATTGTCCTATCCTGCAACATGCACAGTTCTCATCTGGGAATAATATTATATAATAATATATAATAAACGTATATATATAATAGCGTTGTTTGTTTGCTGTTTGTGTTTGCATATTTAACAATTTAACTATTCACAATGTACAGTACCATATTATCACTCTCTTGTCATTTTTACTTTATTTATTTTTATTATATTTATTTATTTATTTATTTATTTATTTATTTATTTATTTATTTATTTATTGTATATACTACTTAGTACCTGCACTTGGAACATGTGAATTTCATTGCCAGCAATGATTGCTACTGCATGTTTTGTTGTGCATTTGACTAAATAAAGAACTTGAACTTGAACTTAATATAGTAATACCTCATTTCCATTTTTATCTTGTCTTATCTTATCTTTCAACAGGTATAAAAGTTCAGATACGATAAGAAAATACATGATCTCATCTGATCTTAAATTACTATTGAATGTTGTTTTCCCGATACCTCACTGCTGTTATATTGTTGCTCTTTGTGTTATCTACCACACATCCACAATAAACATGTCTTTGTGTGTGTCTGTATCTACAACTGGCCCTCCGTCAGCGCCTCAGCTAATTAGCGAACATAACAGTAATCTGGGTGGAAACAGGCCTGGCTTTCATCTCTCAGGACGTGTGATCTGTCCCAGTGTGATTCATTACAGCTGCTCTCTCTCTCTCTCTCTCTCTCTCTCTCTCTCTCTCTCTCTTTCTCTCTGTAAATAAAACATAAACCCATGGGCCCACAGCAAGGGTATTACAGTACAGCCATTATCACAGCTCTCTGCAGGACGCTGGCGGTAGCTAGCAAGAATGATGCTGCTTGTACAGCAGTTGTCATTTGAATGGCACCAGATCCCCTAGCTTCCAATTAGAGGCAACAGGCCGGGTTGATTTCACCATACATATAGTCCACTAGGTTGTGTGTGTGTGTGTGTGTGTGTGTGTGTGTGTGTGTGTGTGTGTGTGTGTGTGTGTGTGTGTGTGTGTGTGTGTGTGTGTGTGTGTGTGTGTGTGTGTGTGTGTGTGTGTGTATGTGTGTGTGTATGTGTGTGTGTGTCTCTCTCTGGGTTAACAAACACTAAACGGAATGTCATTCCGGATTCATTTTACATCAAAATGTAGAAAATATCTCCCAGCCCGATATCAATGTAGCCCTTCCAAAGGAATGTACTGCATGTTCCAACACTTTCGTCAGACATTTAAAAAATGTCAGTCAAATGTAATCTTTGCATTATCACCCAACTGTAAGTTATTCTCCGTTTGAGTCTGTCTTTTATCCTGACCCCAAAGCAAAGCGGCAGCCCAGCTGAGGAAACTGAAAATAGCAGCTCTGCCGAAACGACTCACAGAGCTTCTCCCGCTCATCCCTCTTTCTTTTTTAGTTCCGCTCTCGAAAATGTTCCCTCACTCTGCTATTCTGCTATTCTGCATCAGTTCATGAGGCTTTCTCAAACCTAACGTCTTTGCACTATAGCATATCAAAAGACTGTTATTCCAATGCAACTGTGAAAGTGATGAAGGTCTCGAAAACATAAAAACAAACATCTCTCTCTCTTTATCTCGCTCTTTATCTCTCTCTTTGTCTCTCATTCTCTCTCTGTCTCTCTCTGTCTATGTCTCTATCTCTGCTCTCTCTTTTCTTTTCCCTGGGCGTGGAGCATCACTTCTGGGTTTGTCTGCTCTGTTCCCATGCATGTCAGATTGAGAAGATGTGACTTGTGCTGCGAGCGGAGCTTGGTTTGCAGGCTACAACTAAGACAACAACAGTTGACAGTGGTGGAATGTTGACCTCCTTTCCTGCTATGGTATGCTTTCTCTGTCTCATTCACTTATTCACTCACTCACTCACTCACCTTAGCTCATTCACTCATTATAGCTCATTCACTCATTCACTTGCTCTCCTACTCTTTCTCATTCACTCATTCACTTATACTCCGGTTTACTCACTGTAGCTCATTCTCTCACTCACTCTCTGTAGCTCACTCACTGTAGCTCACTTACTCTACCTCACTAACTCACTCACTCTTTACTCTCTCCCTCCAGTTAACTCGTTCTAGCTCACTTAATCTCACTCACTCATTCACTCAATTGCTCACTTGTTCACTCACTCAAGCTCACATACTGTAGCTCACTCACTCTCTCACCCCACTTGCTTGTCAATCACTTAGGCTGTCAGTCCGTCAACTTCAGTCGATCCAAACCTAGGCAAACGACGTTATTAAATATTTATCATTATATACTAAAACATTTTAGAAAAGTTTTGCTTCCTAACTCAAAATGTTTTAAAAGAGATATCTCTGACAAACATTCGATTTATTTGGTTCCTGAGCAAAACTAACTGTCAATCCATTCAGGGTTCATGTTTAATTCATATCTGTGGGGAGCCCTTCTGTCACACAAACACACACACACATACACACACACAGATACACACGCACACACATATATGACATACACACACACGCGTTCTGAGATAAAATAATGATACAATGCTCATTCTGGTAAGATAACCATTGACAGAGGAGCGGAACGTGTTCTTAAGCATCGGGTCATGACCTCACCTGAGGAGAAAGTTTTAGATAATTTTGGCAGAAGATTATACTTGGTAAAAATATAATACATTAGCTGCATACTTTTTAGGAGGGAAAAATCTCTTTCGTTTGTATTAAACATACCTGCTCCTTAATCTGAATTCACAGTAAATCGCTTCCAAAATTACTGAAATGGCTATGAGAACCATGGTCTCTCTCTCGCTCTCTCTCATTCTCTCTCTCTCTCTCTCTCTCTCTCTCTCTCTCTCTCTCTCTCTCTCTCTCTCTCTCTCTCTCTCTCTCTCTCTCTCTCTCTCTCTCTCTCTCTCTCTCTCTCTCTCTCTCTCTCTCCCTCCCTCCCTCCCTCCCTCCCTCCCTCTCTCTCTCTCTCTCTCTCTCACTCACTCACTCTCAGTCTCAAGTGATACCTAGCTGTCTTGACTGTCAATACCTTCAACCAATATCTTTGGTCTTTCATCTTACATTTCTTTGCCTCCTGCTATTTCTATTCGGCCACTCTTGGACCATGTTGGCCTGTGTGCTACAATGTAGGACAAAAGCACTGCACTTCAAAAACGTAGTCCCAAATTTTGCTTTTGCTTTCAGAAAGTCCGATTTAGCAGCAATTGTGATATAACAATTGCTTGAATTAATATGAGATATATTAGGCTAGATTGGACACCAAAAGAGTGTCTACTTAAAATATGAACCCATGTCCAAACCCATTTATCTGATAAAACCAAAATGGTGGTTTCTTAGACAATAGGTAATCATATTAAATTGCCTGAAAGCATCCTGTTCTCCAGCCGATCAGCTGCCACTCCTTACAGGAAATTACCTCACCAATCGTCTTTCCTCTTCTGCTACAAGAAGCACTTGCACCTCGATCGTATCCTGAAGGTGTGAGCACCCTTAGGTCTAGCTGAGTCAGCTGTTTAAACAGTAAAACACCTGTCTGATCAGCTGCGTGCCTTGCCCTCTCCCCTCTCCCCTCTCCCCTCTCCCCTCTCCC
This sequence comes from Lota lota, assembly GCA_026745465.1. Taxonomy (NCBI): domain Eukaryota; kingdom Metazoa; phylum Chordata; class Actinopteri; order Gadiformes; family Lotidae; genus Lota; species Lota lota. The sequence continues at coordinate 3,019,488 of JACYXH010000069.1, read as the reverse complement.
CTCTCCCCTCTCCCCTCTCCCCTCTCCCCTCTCCCCTCTCCCCTCTCCCCTCTCCCCTCTCCCCTCTCCCCTCTCTCCTCTCCCCTCTTCCCTCTCCCCTCCCCTCTCCTCTCTCCCCTCTACCCTCTCCCCTTCTCTCTCCCCTCCAATAGACATGCAACACAACATAATGCAAGCCCATCTGCCCACTAGAATGCTGATTTGACAAAACGTGCACTTTGTAAAAAGTTAGCATCTTTGTGAAAAGTTGGCACAGTCTCATAATTACAAAATAAACCTTGCTTGAAATGTGTGAATGTGAGGAGAGGAGGAAGGGGTGTATTAAACATTAATGTAATTCTGTCAGCGTCCGAACATCAATAAGTAACTCAAATCCCCAACAATTTTAAGATCTACCCACACCACTTTAATATTTCACAGTAAAACATCCTCAAAGACGTTTAAAATGCGTATTGTTAGGATCTCATGGATGGTTCATAGGTTGGACGTAGAATATATAGAGCGGATTCAATTCCTAGCCACTCATCAAGATGTCTGTCACAGTGCCTTCTTTGAGGGCATTAAAGGGCGGATATCACTGAAACAGCAACTGTTCTAGTGATTAAAACATGAATCATTGAACTGCTGTGTAGAAATGTCTGCTATTTTACGGCTACCAAGGAATATTGTGCAGTTTTCTATTATGTTTTACAATTTGGCAACCTTTTTGGCAAATTTTACAATATCGTGCAGTTTTCATTTACTTTTTACATTTAAGTCATTTAGCAGACCACTTTCGTCCAAAGCAACTTACACTGAATACATATACAAGAGCAGGTAGGGGATAAAATCTGAAATTGTTAAGAAAGCAAATGTGAAAAATATAAATAACACAAAGTAGTCTCCAAGCTTGTCATAAGTTCAGCAAGTCATAAAAAGTAAATCATCGGCCTGTTTGTTTTTTGGAGCCATCTCATTACTTAATCACTGCAAACACAATCAGACCATCTGCTTTTCTTCTCAAAAGTCAATTGGAACATCATATTTAAATGACCTTGAGAAGCCATGCAAATTACCTTGAAGAGACAGGACCATAGGAGACATTAAGGATTCTACAAAAATATACATGCTTTATTGTTATTCTGTTCCAACCCCCAATTGGTTGTTTTGTTGCTCTATCTATAGATTGTTATGGGGGGATAGGGTTTGTGCACTAGAAGGTTGAGCCACTTTGCGACCCCTCGTGTATCCATTTCTATGTCTTAATTTCGGACTTTCTCTTTGGTATTCTCCATCCCCCCTGGCAGCTATTCCCTGGTCTCTCTGACTCTCTCGACAGGACTCTCTGTGAAGCCAGAATTCGGGCCTAATTAGTGTTGCCCTTCAGGGTTCGCTCAGGCCCCTGGTTATCTCGGCCCCCAAACGCTGCCCTGAGCGCTTGGATCCTCCTCCCAAAGTCTGTGTCGCGGTGACATTGACGAGGTGTGCCAGCACTGGAGGGAGTGAGAGTTTAAGAGTGAGTAATTGGACACCATCGCAAGATGTCATGTCTGGTTTTCCAGCAAGGTACTCCTAAAGGGGCTCTCTCATCAGTCTCACAGGAGCCTATGAAATTATTACATTATTCATATGTGTGTGTGTGTTTGTGTGTGTGAGTATATTACGATTGACACCTAAACCAGGTCTTCATAATATTAGTGTTAATGCTTTAACCTACAGGGGTTAGATGGTTAAGCATCCCTTCAGTTGTAGAGTGTGGCAATTTATTTATGAGACATGTCCGTGTCTCGGACAGATGAGACTTCTAAGTACAAAGTAGCACACACTAGTTGTGGACTATATTAGTATTTTATGCAAGAGGGCTCTCTAGTAGAGTGAGCCCTGAGCAACAGGGTTACAGAGTATTTATAAGGGAGTTTGTTTACCAATGCAGCCTTGGTTTCATCTTGGGAGTATGAGTAGAAGGTCAGATCACCTTGGTTTCATTATAGGAGTATGAGTAGAATGTCAGGTCACCTTGGTTTCATCTTGGGAGTATGAGTAGAAGGTCAGGTCACCTTGGTTTCATTATAGGAGTATGAGTAGAATGTCAGGTCACCTTGGTTTCATCTTGGGAGTATGAGTAGAAGGTCAGGTCACCTTGGTTTCATTATAGGAGTATGAGTAGAATGTCAGGTCACCTTGGTTTCATCTTGTGAGTATGAGTAGAAGGTCAGGTCACCTTGGTTTCATTATAGGAGTATTGAGTAGAAGGTCAGGTCACCTTGGTTTCATCTTGGGAGTATGTTCACACAGAGCAGATGGTCTTGGGCCATGCCCTTGTACATCGGGCCCCATCAGGTCATGGACATGCTAAAACACAGTTTCACATCTGTTTCTATCTGAAGATCGGTCTGGCCTTGACCCTGTTGAAACCCTTTTCCAAAAGAAATGAATGGCAGCGCCAAAGAAAATTGAAGCAATCTACGGAGCAATCTAAACAGTTTTATCCAAAATTGATTTAATAACCATGTTAAAAGATTAACAAATATCTGCATGGAAGGTTTTTCTCAGATAACAATATTTTTCTGCTTTGATTCCAACCTCATTCGATAAGAGCGAAGAGCGCACAAGCGTTACTCTGCTTGTCTGGCGTTTATTTAGCAACGTAAAGCTGCAGCCATATTTGTAAATCAATTGCTGCCCAGCCAAGGCCCGGCTGATATTTATTGCGAAACGCACAAATGAATATCAGGATGGTCTCACACGGTTGATGGAGTGGGATCAAAGGTATAAATAAATGAGGAAAATAATGTTGTTCCTAAATTTGTACGACACATGCTGCAATGTCCACATCGACACAGGCTTCGCCAAAGGTTGGAACAAAGGAGATTGTTGGAGGTCACAAGTATGGTCAGGAACCTCAACAAAATGACAAATGGGAGGTCCTAAAACACTGTGGAGGATACCTGCAAATAAGGACCTTTCTGATCTCTTCTTCTGTTTTTCCCTTATGATGGGTTGCTGTCTTGTTCCCCACATCCCCATCTTTGTGACTCAATATGTGTTTCATTATCTATCAATTTGTCTTTCTGTCTATCTGTATATCTATCTATCTATCTATCTATCTATCTATCTATCCATCCATCCATCCATCCATCCATCCATCCATCCATCCATCCATCCATCCATCTATCTATCTATCTATCTATCTATCCATCCATCCATCCATCCATCCATCCATCCATCCATCCATCCATCCATCCATCCATCCATCTATCCATCTATCCATCTATCTATCTATCTATCTATCTATCTATCTATCTATCTATCTATATATTTATCTATCTAGCTATTCCCCCTTTTGTCCTTTCCACCGGTCCCACTTAATTCTCCACATTTACCACTTATCTATCTCTTCTCTGGTCCTTGTTCCATCTATCCCTTTCCTATCCTGCTTAATGTCATATATTTCTTTTTCTGACCTTTGTCTCTCTCTCCCCCTTCTTCCCTCTCTATTCCCCCCTCCCCCAACACACCCTGTCTTTCGCCTCCCCCCTTTCTATCAAACTCAGGCTTGGCGTGGTCACACTCACACACACACACACACACACACACACACCACCCTGAGGACATTCATGGCCGGCAGCGGTGTGACTCTGGTCTTCTCTTTCCCTAATGAGTATGGCTCTACTTTCCCCACACTGCCTTAATAGCCCAGTCTCGGCCGCCTATAGGCGTGTATGTGTGTGTCTGGGCTAGTGAGTGTATGAGTGTTAGAATGAGTGTGAGTGAGTTGGTGAGTGAGTGTGAAGTCAGTGAGCATGAGTATGGTTGTATGAAAAATGCATTTCCTTGGTATATATGTGTGTATGTGTGTGTGTGTGTGTGTGTGTGTGTGTGTGTGTGTGTGTGTGTGTGTGTGTGTGTGTGTGCATGCATGTGTCTGTGTGTGTGTGTGTGTCTCTTAGGAAGCAAAGAAAGGTCATTGTTTGGAGTGAGATTATAGTGATGCAGTGCTTGTGGAGAGCAGCCGCTAGAAGAGGACTACTGCAGTTATAGTATGGTGTGGGGTTATTTGATTGTGTGTGTGTGTGTGTGTGTGTGTGTGTGTGTGTGTGTGTGTGTGTGTGTGTGTGTTTGTGTGTGTGTGAGTGTACACACTTGAGTGAGCATGTAGCCTTTGTGATACAAAGTGTTATGTGAATAGATGTAGATCTGTCAAGGTCACCTTCAAACTCATTTGATGCATATAGGCGCATACACGTAGTCACACACACACTTACTCACAGTGTTTAGCTTCAGCCACATACACATCCATTATTTTAGTTGCGTGCATTATACATGCCCACACACATGTGCACACACACACACAACGTACACACATTATTTTTACATATGCGGTCATTCTAACTTTTACTTGCTGAACACACACACGTATACACACACAAACACACACACATGTTCCCCTGCATCCAGATGGGACAACCCAAGGGCATTCTGGGAAACTGTTCCATGTGATGATGACTGATGCAACAGAAGGTCCAGAGGACATTTTCCTCTCCTCCATATTTATTCATCTACATATGTGTATGCTAAGATGGCAGGTAACCTGGCCTTAGCTCCACGCCGACATGGATCCACTGCCTCAGCTCACCGCGCATATCCAAAATGGTGACCCTGGACAGCTGGGTGGCTGTCCTGTCCTCTGACAGCAGGGTGGAGCTGACATGTTGGAGGATCGTATACAGAGGGATAGCAAGGTGAAGGAGAAGAGGTGTGTGTGTGTGTGTGTGTGTGTTGCGCATGCGTGTGTGTCTGTGTGTGAGTTTGCCGTGTGTATGCACAAGTTCATGTTAATTGTGCATTATGGCAGTTTGGTATTTTGCATACATTGGTTGGTTATCATGTTTAGTGTGAAGTAGAGGTAAATCTAATCCAAAGTAACTCTTCAAGTGATTCAGATACAGATCAAAATGGAGCAGGATTGTGGCCTACTGGAATAGCTATAGAAATGGGGGAATTGCCTGGGAGTCAAACACCCTAACCACTAGATTTTGTTTTGTTTTTCCTGCCCCATACTAGTAGTCCATGGTCAGGATTCCAGACCTCCCACACGGTGAGGAAGTGGAGATACATTTCTCTGTATTTTAACCCAACTTTGCCACCTCCACAATTGTGAGAATGTGAAAAAAGTATATATTTTTTAAATAGTCCTTTAAAAGATCAACACGAGAGCTAAGTGCTAAAGAACATAATTCAATTATGAAGTAGTAGTATATATATTGAATTTCCTTTCAAATATTATAAAGGAAAGTGCATGCAACAAGGTGCATCCCTGTACGTAGGCGCCCCCCCCCCCCCCCCCACACACACACACACACACACACACACACACCCCTGTTTCCTGAATATGTGATGTTCCTGTGCTTCCACTGACTCATTATTTCATTTTCAAAAAACGATGTGCATTTCCAATTCTGACAGTGAAGAGTTCTAATTTTACATTGTTGATAAAATGTGTGCATGAGGAAGGTTTGAATCTTTTCCCTCATTTACTTTGTAAAAACAGGAACACACACACACACACACACACACACACAGAGCCACATAAACACCCACACACCATTAAGTTATAAGTAGGCAATATGACAAGCTTTTGCGTCATTGGTTGGTGTATCGGGTGCCTGTTAAAAAGTAAGTAAAACATGGGGACTTGTGATGGGATACCTGAGGTGTTCCGACAGATCTCTGTCTCCCAAAATAGGCACCTGACACTCATTATGTGAATATGCACCACTCAAGTGAGCACACACACACACACACACACACACACACACAGTGAAACTGACTCGGGATAAAACTTGGCGTGTATTATTTAGATTCCTTTGTGTGATCCCAGCTTACATTGTGCATATAGCCAGCACAATGCAATGTGGAACCACAGACAACTGTCAGAGAGCCACCTAGAGGTGCTAACGTAAAAGTTGCATTAAAACACTTCACTGTAGCAGCAGACATCCTTCTCTTATGTATGTGTGAGGGTCCAAGGCTTTGGTTGTATCACACATGCACTCACGGGCACACACACACACACACACTTAAACATATACAAACACGTGTGCACACACACATTTTCCACCTCGAATGTCACACACATGCTTTTTGTTGACATTAAATGCCATTGGCTGTGGAGGGGGAAGGGTGACCTTGCCATATGGCTACTGTTTATGCGGAGTCTCGGTTTTGATTCTGCTTTGATTAAATAGTTGTTATGTGTCATGGATGTGATGTCAGTACTTCCAGTTCCGCCACCAGACCAACGGACAGAAACCTGGGACTTGAAGAGAAGAAGAAAGATGTAATGTCACATGGAAACACAGCAGAAGATGTGTCTGTTAATTAGAAGGGCTGTATAGTCTATTAGACTATCCGGTCTTAAAGGCCATAAATACACAGGCCTAGTGTAGCAAAGATATGATTTTTGCAACGAAACAACAGGACAAATCCCACTGATGTGTAGCCTACTTTATAAATGACGCAATCTGACAAAATATATAGATATTTTCATAATTTACGTTCAGACTGGTTTCCTCAGCTCATTGACTTAGACTGTAGGCATCCATTGGAAATGTTTTGGGGACACCTGCTGTGCTCAATAGTCTGTAGAGAGCTATTGATAATTAAGGGGTCACCGTCGAATGACACCGTCATTTGTTACTATTTTTAAGGCGCCTCCTCGGTTGAAAGAGAAAGAGCGACAGTGCCCTCTGCTGGATTGGACACTAAACAAACTAGTTCAGAGATTAACAGAGAATGTCGTTCTCTGGAACATTCTCTATATAGCCTACATTTATTTAAAGAAAAATCTCATTTTTCTTTGTAAATCTAAAAAGTGATATGGTTAAAAACTTAAGATTTAAACTATTTTGATACTGGTCAATCACAACAATCTGACCAATAGTGACATCATAACCTGCCCTGTGCCACATCATTCTATCGGTTGTGATGTCACAAATTCAGTGATGGAATTCAGATGCTGAACTGATTCGCTTCGCACCACAGAAAATGCAAAAAAATAATTGAGAAAAAGTACAGAAGTGTTAGAAGGTTGCTATTAATGTGAATTTGGTTGGTCGGCAGGTCATCTCAGAGAAAAGCCTCTGGATCAGTGCAGATGTCCGCCTTTGAGAATGACGTAGCATTCTGCTCCACCCCTGACCTCAGGTACGCCCTGGTGTCCGGTGGTTCTTGGCTCCGCCCTCAGAGATCTCTTAAGTTAATAACTCAGGAATACAAAGTTGTCCCACTGTACTGTCCCTACAACTGGTGACTATTGCTCTGACATGAAGCATCTGTCTACAGGAATTTTGTACACATACAATTGTTAATTAGCACTCCTTGCCAAATCTTAGCTTCTAGCTAACTGTCGTTTTTGTCTTAGCTAGTGCCTCTAGCTTACTGTCATTCAAAAATGCATAACTTCCAACTAAGGTTGGTACTGTTCCCTCGATTAGCCAGCACAACAGGCACCGTCAAAAAAATCATGTGGAGAGTGTTGGTACGATGCCAATCGTACCAACAGCCAATTAAGATGGTCTTCAGATAATCTTGGAGAAAAGTCGGAGTCTGATACTGTTCGGACGTCCGCCTCTGGGGGTGATGCGGCAGTCGGGTCTACCCCTGACCTCGGGGATGCCCTAACAGGTGGTGGTTCTTGGCTCCGCCCCCAGAGATGTGCTCTCCAAGTTTATGATTAAGGTGTGTTCCACAGTACTGTCCACTCAACTGATGACTATTGCTTTGACATAACACATTGGTCTACAGGCATTTTGTACACATTTAGAAACGTTTTAATTAGCGCTCCTTGCTGCTAGCTTTCTGTCGTTTTTGGCTTTAAAACCAGTACCCAGTACATTTTCACCAAATAGAATATGTAAACACATGAAGAAAAGAGTTAGTACGGTGGAATTAATGTAAATTTGGTTGCCAGATAAGTACAGACCCGGGATGACGCGGCGTACAGCTCCACCCCTGACATCGGGGACGCCCTTGCATGTGTTGAGTTTCACGCTTGGCACTGCCCATCAACGCACTTCTTCAGTATGTTAATTGGAAAATAAAATGATGTGCCGGCCAAGGTCATGTACGATTGAGTTGCCATATTCAAGTTGTTATAAGCATTCATCGTCGTCCTTATTGAATGAATATTGGTTATCTATATAGTTCCATCCCCTTTCGATGAGAACAATTCATATTGCAGCTGGAATAAGGAAGTACAAATGTGGAAGGTCGTTACAGAAAAACTCCATGTAAGGATAGTACAGCTATTTGTCCAATACATCCCAAAAATATATGAAACAATGTATTTAAGAGAGACGCTTTGCGGTCATTATCTTATTTGTTTTTAATACATTACAAAATAATAACTTAAATTTCCTAAATATATGCATATAAACATTTTTTTCATACATTTTATGAAACGTACAACAAAACTATGTAAAAAAAAATACTTAACATATGCTAATCTAAATGGCTTATATAATATAGTCTGTAAATCTGTTAAAATGCCTCCTATGTAGCAGCAAGGAACTGGAATTGCATAACATAAAGCAGAAGGTAATATTACAGTACAGGGTTAAAAAACAGTTTGACGTTTTTGTCCAACTGTTAAATGCTTAGTTAGGCATTATACATTTCAGTAGTCACCTGTTAGCAAAGCTTGTCGGTTAGTTGGTTTGTAAAAAAAGGCTGTAAATGTTTTAATCTGACAAACGAAGAACGAAGAACTTGCTTTCTCCATATAATCTCAATAAGTAATTTGTAGTAAATTGTTTTCTTTACACATGAATTAGTTACTCAAAAACTAATCATAATACTTATGTGTCTCTCTCTTCTTGGAATTGTACCTTCAAAAAAATGTACACTTCATGTTTGAGCTGTTATGGAGATATCGCAACAGCTGATATTGTAAAGGCCTAAACAATTACAACATTAAGTCAATATATAAAAAGAACATGGATTAGAATGATGAAGGATAGTCAGGGGCTCAGGATAGTCTAGTGGTTAGGTTCTAAAATGGTTGAATGATTGTTGAGTTCAATCTACGACCGGCCTATGCAAATAGATTTGGAATAAACATATTATGTGAATTCCATGGAGAACATTGTGCCTTGATTTCCAAGCTAACAAAATCAGTATGCAGTAACGTTAACACAACATTCTGTACATGGCAACTGTGCGATATATCATATATACCAAAATTACACAGGAACTAAGGTTAGGAGTTTGGTAAAACTATATTAACCAAAGGCAAGCATATAGAAAACAGAAAACATATATAGCATAAAAACAAGAAGTACCTTATCCGAGAATGGGCACGAAAATGAAAATCCACTTCCACCCAGATCTTACCTCATTCATTTTGCATACATTTCTAAATCAATAAACAACATGAATCCATTTAGGCATTTGGGGGGGTTCCAGGTAAACGCCATAGGTTTTTACAAAGAAGTTCTTAAAAGGTTTATAGCATACAGGACCAAACAAAGATGTGGATAAATGATTGAGTTTGAATGATCAGTCTAGTAATATATGGTAGTAATATATGGCTTGCAATAAGATGAGACAACACTGCACATGTGTTAGGCCCATAGGTTAGATCACTAGCTTTCTAGTGCTGTCAGCTACAACCAGCTCATACAATGCAAACGTTATGCTCATTTTCACTCTAAAGACAAAGATTTGAAAAAGAAATGGTTGAATGTTTTGACCATAACCAAACCCATCAATCAATTCTGAAGCTGGTATTGATCAGCTGACGTCCAACACATATATATGTGCCCAATAAAAGAGCAGTAAATTGAAATAAAACAAATTATAAGAAATAATAACAAATAAATAAATAGAAATCCTGAATTCCAGTTGGCGACTACGATGCGAGTAACCTGGATAACATCCTTTAAAAAGATTGGGTGCACTTGGTTTAGTTGTTGCGGCCCCCGTTGATCACGTTCCCTCCGGGAGGGGCTATATGGATGGAGTCCAGGATTGGCCGAAGTATCTGACCAAACGGCCTACACAGAGAGAGAGAGAGAGAGAGAGAGGGGGGGGGGGGAGAGAGAGAGATAGAGAGAGAGACACACACACACACACACACACACAAACTTACACACACAGAGACAGAGAGAGAGAGACGGACAAAGACAGACGGAAAGAAAATACATCGTTCTATGAACTCAAAACCATTATTTTCAAGGAGAGCACTCACACTGGCGCCGCCATACAGTGCTGTCCAACAGCGCCGTGATATATCTTCCAGCTCTGCTCAAAACCTCAAATCCATTGCCACCCATTAGTCTATATTAAACCAAGAACAAAACCTAAAATGTAATCTCCTGACGTGTGTTGTCCTTTCCACTACTCTGCGCTGCAAGGCGCTCTGTTGCTCGTCTGGTGTGCGGCAGGTTTAAGAGATTGTAATGATTTTTTTACATCTTCAACAAATGATTGCCATTTCTTATCGGTACAATACACCTTTGTCAAAAACAACAACAACAACTTAATGGAGGCATGGAGGATTAAAATCAGATACGATACACTTAATTAATCCCTAGAAAGGAAACTGGAAGCCCTCACATACATATACACACACACATATATATATAAATACATATATATATACTTTGTATATATATAAATATATATATATATATATTTACATATATACATACATATATATATATATATATATATATTTATATATAAACAACCATTACTGAGACAGCCAACCGCATCTCAGAGCAGAAACGAGATACAGCCCTTTTTATAAACATTGTGATGAACTCCTCTACCAACACCATTCAGACATTATATCATGAATAATTGACCATATTATCATTAACATTGCATTAAACCATTGTCATCAGCACAGTCATCAACGTAATCTTCTTAACATGGCAACCAACAATAGTCTACTGAAAGAAACAATGACACAGCAGTGACCAAGAAGAAGAGCAGTGCTGGTGTGGGACTCACGTGGCGAGGACCTCGGAGGGCAGGTCGGTGATGTAGGCTGGGATGGAGTTGCCGGTGAGGAACTGGGCCACCTCGTTGGTGAACGTGTTGCAGTTGTGTTCAAACAGTCTGTATCGGTCGCCTCTGTTGCCCCAACAACAAAGTGAGCATGTTTTAATTTGTTTAACATTACTTGGAGTCTTTGTACTTGATGCAACAAAACAGAATTTAACAAAATTGCGATTGTGGCTACATTGTTAGCAACAAAGCTATGTTAGAGAATCAAAAAAAGGCCTAGCAATTGGCTACATTGTTAGCAGCAAAGCTATTAGGTCAATAGACAATGAAAATCAATTGAGATTGTCTTCGTTGTTAGCAACACAGCTTTGGTCTGTAGAGTGTTTGGGGCATATCGTTAATATATTTAAATCAACATACAACACATTTGTAATTCATAAATTTGGCATTTGTAAATATGGTGAATGTATATAGGAGGGTTTCCAATTTACAAACATAGGTGGTGCGCGCGCAGCCAGGGGGCAGTAAACAGTTTTGTTACATTAAACTACTGTGGCCACATTAGCGTCTACAGCATTGTAATCAATGTTTAAACTTGTTGAATTACATTTTCCTTGTTAAGTCTGATCATGGAATGATGAAACGCTATTCCCAGATTCAAATGTGTTGGTTTGCCTTCTTTTGCATGTAAATGTAACGTAGGGTAATGTTTGTTTGTAGTGTCATCCGAATATCACTGACTCAAAGACTATCATTTGACTGCGTAAATAAATGACGGGACCTGTGACATTGCCCAGAAACCCGTCTATGGTGTCAAGCATCTTTCAGTCTTTAAATCCTCAATGGATGACTGGATTTAATGCTGGATTTGAGGGTCAAAGGGTCTATTTTAAATACATATGTAATGCGTTTGTGCTGTAGAGAAAGAGAGAGGGAGGGAGAGAGAGAGCGAGAGAGATGATAGAGGGAGGTATATTTGCATGTGCTCTCTCCTAGGGAGGAGAGAGAGATGATAAAGAGAGGTAGATCCGTAGGTGCTCTCATAGGGAGGATAGAGAGAGATGATAAAGAGAGGTGGATCTGTAAATGGTCTCTCCTAGGGATAGAGAGGAGAGAGAGAGAAAGAGATGATAGAGAGAGGTAGACCTGTATGTGCTCTCTCCTAGGGAGGAAAGAGAGATGATAGAGAAAGGTAGACCTGTATGTGCTCTCTCCTAGGGAGGAAAGAGAAGGAAAGAGATGAGAGGTAGACCTGTATGTGCTCTCTCCTACGGAGGAAAGAGAGAGATGATAAAGAGAGCTAGGCCTGTATGTGCTCTCTCCAAGGGAGGAAAGAGAGAGATGATAGAGAGAGCCAGACCTGTATGTGCTCTCTCCTAGGGACGAGAGATAGTCCATGAAGATCTCCTCTGACACCTCGGTCTCCCCAAGCTCCACCACTGTATCCGGAGGCCCCAGCATCGTTCCGCCCTGACACACGCGCACACATACACACAAACACACATGCAGGTACAAACACATGCATGCACACACACATACACAAGCACACAGTCAAATTGTATTCAAACACTAACATTTTGCATACTGCATTGGATAATTGTTTATTATTGTTGTTAAATTAATTTACATTCATAACAAATGTAACTACTGAGAAAGTATACTATTCAACTTCCTGTGTTTAGCAGTACTGACAGAATTGCCCACCACTTTAAACTGTGAGATAGTCTTACCGGTGAACAGCTCGAAATGCCCACCCCTCCGAAGAAGAACTCGTCTCCATAAACTACTATGGCTGTGTGCCTGCCAACACAACACAATTGTACGCTATAGCTTTTGTATAACGCAAACCATATTGCAAAAATGCAATGTTTTGCCAGTTTATTCGGCAGCACATTTGAATGCGCGTTGGTATCCAGTGGTTGTTCGCTGTTGAATCTGAGAAAGTTATGGCATTATTTTGATATTCAAATATCAAAAGTAATGACTTCGAATACATACCAAATGCCGTCAAGTTGTTTCCCTGTAAAGACAAAGATGCGCGTGATTAGCCCATGTTTTATTTTTTTATTGCATCCGTGTTTAGTTCAAGTCTTATTGGACCACAACCGTGGCCACCAATTTAATACCCAGTAGGAATAATAACCATCTATTTTCTGAAGCTCCCGCAACTACATATACTACAGTTTGCAAATCCATCCAAACGTTTGCAGCACCTTATCTATGGTCTGCACACCCGTCGGAGCGCCGCTAGCACCACCATCACCATCACCATCCCATCACCATCCCATCACCATCCCATCACCATCCCCATCCCCATCACCATCACCATCCTTAATTCTCGTCCTACAGCCCAACGTAACGAGGGCCATGTATCTAAATGAGTCACTTACCGAGCATGATGGGGCTGAGATTTCGCGCCATTCCTCTTGACAAGTCATAAATGTACAACTGTACACTGTACCTCGTAGCATTATTTTCCATAGTGGAATTTATGTAATGCTTTTTTCTGCAAGCTGGAGAGCGAACAATTGCTACCGAGACAGCTGATGCTTCTGCAGCGGCAGCTTACCGGCCAGCTCCCGCGAAATGTCCAAAACCAAAACCCTGGACACGACTGCCAGCAATGATAAATTTTCACAAATTATTTAGGAATGAGTGGATATTTATCTTTCGATTGGACCATTAACATTCTAGGCAAACATATCACTGCGATATAAGGGCCTTTTAATGGCTAAGCAGCGGTATCTGTTACTCCACTATAAGACAGACACACCTACATTGCACAACAAAGTTTGCGCCCTCCAGTGGAGATGACTGTGAAAAGAAATCGCATTGGACGCAAATTGTTTAGTTGATAAGATGGCCTTGTATTGATTGGTGAAATTATGTAATTAATTACTTGACATAATTTAGAGACTCCGATCGTGCTGCGATAAAGCAGTCAATGGAGACACCAACTCCTTTTGTGTGCTTTTATAGGCCAATGATCCAGTACTAATTATGCTATTCTGTTTTATTCATAGAAGTACCTAATTATATTATTATATTCACATTATGACAATATTTGGCAACAAACCAAATGTGGCCTATTAGAGGGGTATATCTGACACACAGTGTGGTAGGATAAGGATAGACTCCAACATCGGTAACATTGAAATAATTCAGTTCATGTACCAGACCAGTATGTGGCGGTGATGCACCACGGCCGTCATAAATAAGAAGAATAAGAACATAAAATTAATTTATTCCTAAAAATCATAAAACGCAAGATATGCAAACGCAAGATATGCAAACCAGTGCATAAGACAAACATGAAGAATATAGACAGTGCACGAATAATATTAAATTAATGGATGCAAACAATACAAAAGGTATGAGAATTACACAAAAAAAGACCTTGGAAAAAGATTACAGAAATGTTTTGTTATGGCTGCTTTGTAGGTTGCTGAACAATAACATGTACCTTCATAGATATTATTAATTAGACTAGGCCTAACGTTATATATGTAGTAGCCTACAATAAGGAAATGCTTATTATAGCGTATAATACATCCACCATGGGAACTACAGGAATGATAACTGTCGTAATTTATTGTATACAGTCATTTATAGTAATTTAACGCAAGCGTAGTTTCAAAACTTTGACTTTTGAATAAATACAATTAAAATGTGTAAAAATTAAATACGAAATTCTGGGCTCAGACATTGGCGCAGACGCAGTGTTGTGTGTTTGACGTCAGCCCATCCCACCAGTGGTAGACCAAAATAGACCAGTGAGACGGTACGACAGAGACAAGCTAACCTACACACCAGAAATGGCTTCCACCGGAGTTCTCCCCTTCATAAGGGGAGTGGACCTCAGTGGAAACGACTTCAAAGTAAGCGGCACGGGCTCGATTTACTTACTTATATATACATCTAATGGTTTAGCTTAATAGCCAAGTGTGCCAGGTAGCGCAGTACACCGACGCTAGCCCATGCTAAGAGTTTAGCTCACTAGCTTTGGGCGTTAGCCAGTTGTCATACATGACATGGCCCAACTGGACTGGGTCACATGTTGACGTCATAATCGTGGGTTGAAATGTTAGATTTCCGGTTTTGAAAGTTGCCTAACATTCGACACAGTCTCTCCATTGGGAATAACAGTCTGGACCTGTGGACAAAGCTTTACTTGGCTGACACTCACAACAAGTTCCATCGCCCAGAGTGTTTATGTCGATGTCTGAGTTAATATGAGACCTTGGCCAGACAAGTAGTCTTGTTCCATTCATAATCAGATCATCACGTTATTACAGCTGTTTAGGGGAGAACTGTGGGCTAGTACCTACTTTAGCCTTCTTTTGGCAGCCAGCCTTGGTGATAAGAAAAGCAGTTCGCCTGGCAGTAATGACACCTGGCATGGAGTAGGGAGGAATTCAGCGACAGAATAGCATGAGTACTGGGTTCTTAGTTTACCTTAATGTAGTTGTTTCTAACAACCAGGGGTGTTGTCTCTTATTGCTGTCCCATCCGTTTTCCCACAGGGCGGTTATTTCCCCGAACATGTCAAGTCTATGAGCAGCCTGCGATGGCTGAAGCTGAACCGCACTGGACTGTGCTATCTCCCAGAGGAGCTGGCCTCTCTGCAGAAGCTGGTGAGTGGTTTAATACAGCCGATAGCCGAGCACTTGCAGCAGTCTCTCATTCTCAAAACCAGCTAGCCTGTATCATAGCAGTAGCTGTGGCTAGTGGTAGTTCTGTGTGTGTAGTTCTAATGCGACCTGGAATGTTAACATACAGTCATCCTACACATGCTGGTAGTGATACACTAGGGAAGTAAGAAATATAGCTGATATATCTGTCTCTCTGGCCCTCTCACGGTCTCTTCCATATTTCTCATTCACTTATTCACTCTTTCAGCTCAGAGATCACTCTTATTATTTAACGTTCTCATTTGGTGCAATTTATGATAATCGTAACATAATTTGTAATGGCAATCACATGGCAATTAGTTTTAAGTAGCATCAGAAGGATCTGTGATTTTCAACCTTCAACATGTTGCCGTAGCCCCAGAATGATTATCTATTGGTGTGTTAGAAAGTCATGGAGTCTTTTTCTTCTCAGAGGTGAATATTGGCAACATAAATTACAAGCACGTGTCATTACTTGTGAAACCCAAAGTAATGTGAGACTCATGTACTTATTGCAATTTCCATCTAGATAAAATTGTCTGCCTAATTGTATGATGCATGTTTGTCAGTGTAGACTGTAAACACTGTATTTTCCGCCACCTGCTGGAAGGGAGAGTTATTTCCTCTCACGCAGGTGCAGAACGTACATGCTTGTTGGCCATTGGCTGTAGTCTTTGCGCTGTGTTCAAGTGCACATTTTTGGCCAAGACACGGGCGACGGGAGGCGTCGCCTCTTGTTGCCTGTGTCCGGCCTGTAACAGTATTTCTGTGCTGTTGAGAAAACCGGAAGTTGCGCTTGCTGCACTGAACAATATCCTTGGCACTGAGCTGTCACTCATAAACTCATTAACCATTAGGGACGCATCTCTGAAAAAAAAATGCACACGTGAGAGGTTTGTGTCAGAACTGCTAACAAATAGTTTTGGCAGCGCAAATGAGAGCTGGCCCCCCATGAGTGCAAAAGTCGGATAAGTGAGAACGAAGCAGAGGGAACTGTAAACAAAAGGAGATATTATCAAAAAAGGAAAATACAAAGTTTACACGATTATGCAAATAATAGTTATAGTTATGTTTTACTTTTGAGATTACTTCGCTTCAGTGAGTTTTGTTGGATTATATGGGTACAAATCTGATTCTATATTGAGACATATTCAGCCATTCAACTTTAGCACCCAACAACCAAAGCAAATGATCCCTGTTAGAGATATAGTGGTTTACATTCACTTATTTTGGGGTCTTGTTGAGGGTTTCACACATTCCTGTTATTATCAGCAATAACACACACACACACACACACACACACACACCTGAAAGGATGATGTAATCCAAAGGCCATGGTAACCAGTTGTACTTTAGTGAAAGTCAATACGATGAGCCTTGCTGGCTTTATCTACGGTATGTGTTTACTTACGTGATGTAGTCAACGGTACTGAAAGGCATGTCCACAGTCATACTGTGTCACACTGTTTTCGTGTCAACAGCATTTTCAAAGCGCTCTCCATCCACATTAACAGCGTTTTCCCCGTTTCAGTCAGGGTTTCTGTTCATGCCATCTCTCATTAGCATACCCAGACTACTTTGACCGACCGCCTAGGATCTAAATGGTCACAATCAAAAGTGATCATTTTCAAAATCTCTACTTTCATGTTGACCCCGGCTTCCCTTCAATGCAAGGCTGAGATAAAAAGTTTAATTTTGTTAAATCTCTCTCTTTTGGTGGAGTAAAACACTGTAGTATGAACGAAAGTCCCAAATGGAGGAAAAAGGGTTTTTCAAATGTATCCAAATTAGTGTCAACATTGAATTTAGTGTTTTACATCAGATGTGTTAATTCATCAATCATGCGATGGAGATGAGGTGGTTGTGGTTTGTTTCTTTGCATTTACCTGTACCTTAACGATTACCTGTTTCTCTCTAGGAACATCTGTCTGTGAGCCACAACAGCCTGACAACATTACATGGAGAACTCTCCAGCCTGCCCAATTTGAGGGTAACACACAAAGCACACAAACAAAACACACAAACAAAACATGGCAACTTTGTCAATATTTTCATTAGGGAAGGGAATCACTCCCATGTTTTACAGAGAGAAAAAATAACAAATGTTTTTTTCTTTATTATAATTATAATTATCTTTATACTTTAATTATTGTCACTTTTTGGAGAATTTTTTTTGAATGTCCGCTAAAGAAGGGCTCCGTGTTGTTCTCTGTGTGCAGGCGGTGGTCGCCAGAGCCAACAACTTGAAAAACTCTGGGGTTCCTGATGACATCTTCCAGCTGGATGACCTATCAGTGCTGGTACGCTAACTGCTATTAGCAATCTCTCAAGCTTCTGTTAGCTTCTTGCTAGCTTATCTTTGATGTCTCTAGCTCTTGTTAGCTGTTTCTTGTTTGCTTGGCAGTCCTGTGTTCCATAAAGAAAAAACGATTGTGGACTAGTTCCTCGTTATCACGAAGAGGACAGTATGGGCTGTCACTTTGCTAATATTATTATTATTATTATTATTATTATTATTATTATTATTAATGTTCATAATCGCTCGCGAAGCTGAAAGATTGTCTGCAAAGAAAAATTGAGTCAAAACCGGGCTGAAATCATGTAGTCTGATTCCAGCATCAAGACATCACTGGACTCTTGCTATTATTTATGACATTTTCTAGACTACATGATTAACCAAACTAATTATCGTTTTCGACTACGAAAATAATTGTTAGTTGCAGCCTTAGTCACAACCTCTCAGTGCTGGTACAATAGCTTCCCTGTTTCTAGCCTCTCTTAGCTGTGTCATGCTTCTAGTCGCCCTCTTACTGTCATAGCCTATGTACTGTCTGTTATTACTGTTGGTTAGGTGTTTCCATTGGGATCTGCAGAGATACTCGTTGATAGTGTTTGATTGGTAGAAATTTGTCAATGCCACTATTTTTCTCTGTTCAGTTCCAATGAAACTCTAGGGCACATGTATCATGCCTTTTGCCCAAAATGTTGTGTTGATTTGCTTTAGACTTGTTAGCAGCGTGTTTAAGTAGTGCACTGTTGCCGTGCCAACGTGTACGTCATAAAGATGACACTTTCACAATTTAAACCATGGTGGTGAGAAGTTTAGCGTGAATGTTATCTTTCAGGACATAAACATGAGGTCTGCATAACTGGTTTTTCTCAAGTGTTCTGGCATAGTTTTAAGATCATGATAGTACAAGACAAGTTGTAGGTTTGTATTGCTTGGCTACAGAATAGCTCAATAACAAAGACTAAGAGACTTCTTAGTGATGCAGCTGTTTCCTGTTTTATTGAGAGGAAGGGCGGTTGTAGTTACTCGACATACTAGCTACGTTGCTAGCCCTGAAATGGCATGGTTTGAAAGGGAACTATTTGTATGCTTCTTCCTCTGAATTCTGCTTGCTGTAAAAAAGAAAATATGCATATATATAATTATTTTGATAAACCTTTGTCCACAACTCAAAACTTCATGTTGAACTTGAAAGCCATGATATCGTCTTACTGTTTGGGTGGTAAGGGTTTCTAGCGTGTTTGACTCCCTTGCAAAAGGTTCTGGGTTCGAACCTAACCCCCTGCCTGCTCTCAAATAAATGGATCTAAAAAATACCATTCAAATCATTTGATGTCAAAATGTTCATCTACATGACCAAGTCTTTTGGTTTTTGAGAAACATATTGCACCACATCAACCGTTTCAGTCAACAGCAACACTTGATTTAGTACTTGAAAGTGTACCTTGAACTTGAAAGCCATGCTATAGGGAATGTGAAGTTGACATCACACTGTGTTGATTTGGGGGTTGAACGCACCATGTTTAGAGGTCGCTGCCTCTGTTCTGTTGGTTCTGTCTGACAAGATGGCGCCCGGCGTGCCGTCACTACACATTCCCTATTGTATCGTTTCCATATTGGTTCATGTCGCTAACCTCCACCCACCTATACCTTCACCCACTTCTCCGCTTCCACCCCCACCAGGACCTGAGCTTCAACCAGCTGTCGGAGGTTCCCCGGGACCTGGAAAACAGCAGGAACATGCTGGTCCTCAACCTGAGTCACAATGCCATGGAGGCTATCCCCAATCAGCTGTTCATCAACCTGACTGACCTGCTGTACCTGGACCTGGGAGACAACAAGCTGGACAGCCTGCCACCGCAGATGAGGCGCCTGGTCCACCTGCAGACGCTCGTCCTCAACAACAACCCGCTTATGCACGCCCAGCTACGGTAAGCAACGCCGACCAACATGGTCCTCCTGTCTGACGGGGATCGAGTAGAATGGGTTTTCCTTTTATTTTGTGAAGGGATGAAAGTATGACCGTTAAACACATTCTGAGCCAGATGAATTCCTCATTGTCCTCACAGAGGAAATTAGGTTTCACACTCAGTTCATACACGCAACACCTGACATGACACGACACATGCAACAAACAAACAACAGGCAACTAGACAGGTCCCTTGAGATGCAGAGATTTCTGACGTGTGTGTGTGTGGGGGTGGGTGTGTGTGTGTGTGTGTGTGTGTGTGTGAGTAGCCAGCTGCCTGCCATGGTGGCTCTTCAGACCCTCCACCTGCGGAACACCCAGAGGACTCAGAGCAACATGCCCACCAGTCTGGAGGGCCTCACACACCTAGCAGGTACACACACACACACCCACACTCAAATGTTGTTTTTATTAACAAGGTAAACTCTGTGTTGTAAATGATACATCCATTTTGGATAGACAACTCGCAGAGTTGCCAATATAAGGACACTGAATATATATTTTTTTAATAGTCATAGAAGATCTCTCTTTCAGAAATAGACTTCATTTTGCATATTCATGTGACCATAGTACTCACGTGCCAGTACGAGCTGTGTGCTGACATTCCCATGTAGACATCCTTTAGGAATCTTATGGATTTCGACAGCACCTCTCCCTCAAGCCCTTTGTCTCCCCCCATCTCTCACTCACTCTCCTCGCTGTCTCTCTCTGGTGCGTTCTGCCAGACGTGGACCTGTCCTGCAACGACCTGAGCCGGGTGCCTGAGTGTCTGTACACGCTGGGCAGCCTGAAGAGGCTCAACCTGAGCAGCAACCAGATCACGGAGCTGTCCCTCTGCATCGACCAGTGGACCCAGCTGGAGACCCTCAACCTCAGTCGTAACCAGCTCACCTCGCTGCCCGTAAGAACCAGGACCAGCATGCACACCCCCCCCCATTCAAATTAAATCGCAACCCTAAAGGTTATACTTAAAATGAAAGTATAACTTTCATTTTAAAATTGAAGTATGTACTTAAATTTAAAGTAGCCATTGACGTGGTTGCACAAACAAAATGGCAGGTTTGCATCCAGATTTTCCAACAGCCAACAATTCAGAGCATTGTTCTTGTAAAAATCGCAGTGTTCGACATCCGTTCGATAGCCAATGTGAACAAGCTAATTTTTATTTAGTTTTAAGTATATCGGTGCCGTAACCCCCTTCTGTCCCCCACACGTCTCTCCTGTCACCATATAAAGCCCCCAATCCTCGAACCCTGATCCCTGCCCTATAAAGAGATGTAATAAATAGATGTATTTTATATGACGCTTTTATCCAACTTGTCTTACAATATCATTAGCACATACATGGGTGGCCCCAGTGGGAATCGAACCCCTGACAGAAAATAGCATTTTTAATTCTTCTACTCGTCTTTATTATTTCTTCAGTCGGCCATCTGCAAGCTGTCCAAGCTGAAGAAGCTGTATGTGAACTCTAACAAGCTGGACTTTGATGGGGTTCCGTCTGGAGTGGGAAAGCTGGTCAGCCTCACTGAGTTCATGGCTGCCAACAATAACCTGGAGCTCATCCCAGAGGGGCTCTGCAGGTGGGAGACACACACACACACACACACACACACACACACACACACACACACACACACACACACACACACACACACACACACACACACACACACACACACACACACACACACACAGCACACACACAACACAGGTACATTATGCCTTAACGAAGATGGAAGAAATGTACTTAATAATGAATCATGAATTAATAATAGATATGGCAATCGATGTGCTTCCACCGTATATTAAAGATAATGAGTAGTTAATTTCAGGCATGTGCAGGCATGCACATCTCCAATCTTAGCAATGCCAAATGTGATGTATTTATTGTGTAGGTGTGGTAAGCTGAAGAAGCTGGTGCTCAACAAGAACCGACTGGTGACATTACCTGAAGCCATCCACTTCCTCACTGACCTAGAGGTACACCATCCTACCTCCACCACCCCCATCACCCCGCACTCACCGCTGCAGTCCTACCTCCACCATTCCCATCACCCCCACACTCAACACCACCATCCAACCTCCACCACAACAAGCACCACCTCCATCCTGCCCACCTCCACCATCCTCACCACCACCCAACTCCCTCCCTCATCACCATCCATCCAACCATCACCCTCTTGCACTAACTGTGCTTTTCCCTCCACCATCCTCACCAACACCCAACTCCCTCCCTCATCACCATCCATCCAGCCATCACCCTCTTGCACTAACTGTGCTTTCGCACTACTCACAACTAATCACTACTCTGCGTTTACTATTGCTTTGAGATGTTTTTTGTAAACGTTATATAGATCTCTCTCTAAAAGCCTCAAGTACAAATTCAAAGCCTGGGAGTACTACTTGCAACATGAGCTGTAATGTTGCATCATTGATTTACAATGTTTACACACATTTATTATATTACTGCAGCAGGGCTTATAAACAGTGACTTGAATGCGGTACACACAGTAACAGTCATCACAAAGACCACTTTCCTGTGAGTTGTGGCTTTCCTGTGGTGGATGCTTTTTTCCATTGTATGTTTCGATTTTAGCCTGGGTGGCCCCAGTCTGTCTGTCTCTCTCTCTCACTGTCTCACTCACTCTGTCACACACAAACAGAGGAAAATGCTTATAACCATTCATTTAGTCTCTTGGAGGTAGACTTCATTAAGCATAATCACATGACTGTCGCCCACAAGTGCCGGTACGAGCTGCTGTACACAGACATTCCCATGTAGACATCCTGTCAAGCATTATGGATCCAGAAACTCTCTGTCTCTGTCTCGTTAGATCCTGGACGTGCGGGAGAACCCCAACCTGGTGATGCCTCCTAAGCCCATGGACCGCTCGGCTGAGTTTTACAACATCGACTTCTCACTGCAGAACCAGCTCAGGCTGGCTGGAGCCTCACCCGCTACCATAGCTGCGGCCGGAGGAGGTGTGTGTGTGTGTGTGTGTGTGTGTGTGTGTGTGTGTGTGTGTGTGTGTGTGTGTGTGTGTGTGTGTGTGTGTGTGTGTGTGTGTGTGTGTGTGTGTGTGTGTGTGTGTGTGTGTGTGTGTGTGTGTGTGTGTTTAACTTCAACCATTAAAATAACCAACATTCGACCCCCCCCCACTTTCTCTCCCCACCCCAGGCGCCAGCCCTCGTGACCCCATGGCGAGGAAGATGAGGCTGAGGAGAAGGAAGGACTCGACACAGGATGACCAGGCCAAGCAGGTGCTGAAGGGTATGAGCGACGTGGCACATGACAAGAAGAACCTGGAGGTAACCACGGGGACCACTTAATTCATGTTAACTATTTACTCATCTAGTTGTTCTGCATGGGTTAAAGGGCTGGATAATGGTTTTGTTGAAGTAAAAGCACGGTTGTTTTTCTCTCCTTGTTCCCAATAGGAGAACGGAGATGTAAAGTATGGTGACCTGAAGACGCGACGATGGGACAAGAGTTTGGAGAAATCTCATCTGGATTACTCCGAGTTCTTCCCGGAGGACGTTGGACATGTACGGACTGGGCTTCCATTTGAATAATCTATTATTCAATTCAAGAGACTTTTATCGAAATTTGCATACATCAAAGTTGCTGCAACCAATTTTCCTAGAAAAACGGTCTCAGTAGACCCAGTAGCTATAGGAAGAGTGGAAATAGGATGAAAAATAGTAATATCTTTAGCGATTTGTTGAAACATTTTAAGAGTTGATGGAAGTTTGGCATCATGCGTTAGGATGCCTACAGGTAGAATGTAAACATTGGGGATCGAACCCAGTAGCTTTAGCTGGGAGTCACAGAACACCCTAGCCACTAAACTATCCGCCCAGAGCAAGGCCAAGTTGTTTTGTTTTGTTTTTACACACAGTTTATTGGAGTTTAACACCCACTTATCAAATTGCTAACCTGGATGGGAAGCTGGCTAAAGAGTGGATTAGCTATTGGCTATTGTAACAATTGAGTTTTTTCTAGGCCCTATAAAGGCTCCAAAGCAGTGAGGTTCAGTATCAATATTAGTGTGCTATGATGATGTCATGATGTCTCTATCTGTCTCTCCTCCCAATAGATCCCAGGTGTGACCGTGTGGCAGATAGAGAACTTTATACCCATGCCTGTGGATGAAGCTCTTCATGGAAAGTTCTACGAGGCCGACTGCTACATCGTCCTCAAGGTATCCCAAGAGATTAATGTCAACGTTGTCGCTGCACATGCCAACTGCTAGTAATATGGCTAACGCTACTGCTATTATTACTCGAAATGCTAAGAGCATGTGATAAGAGTGCCACCGCTGGTGTTGCTAGTTCTAATCATACTGCAAATAACGCTGCTATAGTGTTGTTAATGCTAATGCTACTACTGCTATTATTACTGCAAATACGAAGAGCATCCAATGACAATGGCAGCCTGTTGCTAATATCACTACTATTGACACTGCTAAGACCAAACCTATTGATACGAATGCTAAGAGAACCTAGTTACATCTTGTCCAGGACACTTTTGTAAAATAGATTTTAACCTCAAAAGGCTCTCCTGGTAAAATAAAGGCTCTTCTGGTGCAAATGCCAATATTAATAACACTGCCTTGCTAATGCTATTCCCACTCTTTTGACTGTGAATGCTACAGGCTTCTAATGGGCAATGCGGCTGATGCTAATCCCATCACTAATAATATTGCTAATGTGCTGTTAATAATACTCGTGCCAGTGCAAAAGCTGCTAATACCGTTATTACAACCATTACACAGGAATGAGTATATTCTTCTAACCTCCGTCTCTCCCGGTGCAGACGTTCCTGGACGACAACGGCGCCCTGAACTGGCACATCTTCTACTGGATCGGCCAGGAGGCCACGCTGGACAAGAAGGCCGGCTCCGCCATCCATGCCGTCAACCTGCGCAACTTCCTGGGCGCCGAGTGCAGGACCATCCGGGAGGAGATGGGCGACGAGAGCGAGGAGTTCAGCGCGGTGCGTGCAATAGAAACCCACGCACACACGCTCATACAAACGTATACATACTGGGAAACGGAGGGCGAAGGCATCTGTATTTTATCTTTTCAGAGATGACTTGCGCATACATTGAGAGGGATGGGATGGGACATGGGGACTTCCGAGAGCTAGCTCCATGAGACCCTCCTGTTCTCATGGACTACACAGTTCAGTTTCTCTGAAGATCAGTCTGGCCTGGTCCACGTTGAAACCATCCATGTGTCCTTCCATTTTGTATGTTTTGAAAGATGGTTTCAAGGGGATCGAGGCAAGACTGATCCAGAGTGATCGCAAGATCAGGATGGTCTCGAAAGCCTTTCTGCGAGCATGATCGTTGTTACATATCAACGAAATGCATATCAAAATGGATATCAATGCAATTGGGAGCATGTGTCTTAACTCATTATCGCGTGTAGGTGTTTGATAATGAGATCTCCTACATCGAGGGAGGAACGGCCAGTGGCTTCTACACGGTGGAGGACACAAACTATCCTGTCAAGTATGTCGATACCTGGGTTCTTATATTATAATTTTTTATTGTAATAGAATTGATCAGTATTGGAAAGGGCATTGCTGAAGTGCACTTAAGCAAAGCGCTGGCTGATACTTTTTTCAACTCAGTTTACATGCAAATCAGGTTCCATGGTCAATAGTGCGATGGTATTCGATAGCAAAACTAGGTTGGGTAATGGGTAAAATGTGTGCTATTGATGTCTACTGTGATACTTGCTTGGCATGCAGCCTCATTATATTTCTATCATTCTGTTATTAACAGGTTGTACAGGGTCTATGGCAAGAGGAATATCCGTCTGGAATCTGTGCCACTAAAAGGTTCCTCTCTTGACCCACGGTGAGACACACTCACTCACTCACATCAACAATATACACATCGTTTGTTACATACACACGTAAACCAAACATCCCACACGCACAATGTCAAATATTTCACTGTCCCTCAAAGAGGATTTTACTGAGTGTGTCGCATACACACAGACACACGTCTCATTTACATATATTCTGTGTTGCCATAGCAACACCCTCACTTTCTCCTTCCCTCTCCCTGCCGTAGGTTTGTCTTCCTGTTGGACACGGGCCTGGAAATATTTGTGTGGAGGGGGAGCAACGCCACACTCAACGGGACCACCAAAGCCAGGTAAAAAAACAACAACACCTGCGCGTACACACACCACACACTTTACCATCTGTGGGTGGCAGTTTGGTTTGGTGCTTTGTTGTGGTTGGGACTGGCTATTGAATCTAGATGTTTTACTATTTAGTCATTTTGCAAACACTTTTATCTAAAGAGACTAACAGGGAATTCAGAGACATCTCATTAAGGAACAGGTAAGGGTCAGGGCAATGGGGATCGAACCCAGTACCTCTCAACTGGAACACCGTTACCACTAGACTATCCCACTGCCACATGTTAACAGAAAAAACACTACAATGAAAGGATGAATTAAATTTGGACATTGCGCAAAAGCAGCACAAATGTAAAGTGGGTGTGTGGGTGTGTGTGTTTGTGTACCCAGGCTGTTTGCGGAGAAGATCAACAAGAACGAGCGTAAGAGCAAGGCAGATATCACCACGCTGGGTCAGAGCCAGGAGCCCCCAGGCTTCTGGGAGGCCCTTGGGGGCCAGCCGGAGGAGATCAAGAAACACGTCCCGGATGACTTCTCCCCCGTCAGACCCAAACTCTACAAGGTACAACCAACTGTCATGATGGGACAAAAGGCCAATGGTTTGTGAACTCATTTTAAAGGCTCACAGTCTCTTGGCATTTCATCCTGATTCTGCTTAAAATGCTAAACTAGAGCGAGCCGAGTGATGCCTGTGGGGCTTCCATGGTCTGTGGAGCAGCTTCAGTTGATTGAAGTAGACACACTCTGCTGCAGGCATTCTGCTGCAGAGGTGTCCCACCGCAGAGGTGTCCCGCCGCGTCCGTGTCCCTTGTATTTCGACAAGGGACCGTTATGTACCGTATGCATGTATGGTGATGTATTTTTTCATTGTGTGTGCAGGTGGGCCTGGGCTTGGGCTACCTGGAGTTACCTCAGATTAACTACAAGCTGTCTGTGGAGCACAAGGACAGCAAGGTCAAACTGGACATCCTGCCCGAGCTCAGACTGGTAGGGGAGCTTCTGAAGCTAGAGCACCAGGAGTTCTAATTCAGTCATAAAGTGAAATTAGTTCTCTTCTATAACCCTTATCTTTTCTCCCCTGTCTTCCATCGTCTTGTTCACCCCCCCATCACACACACACTATCTGTTTCTGTTGCTCTAACCTCTCCCTCTCATCTCTTTCTGCCTCTGTCTGTCTCTGTCTCTCGCTCTGTCTCTCTCTGTCTCTTTGTCTCTCTCACCCCCTCCAGTTGCAGTCCCTGCTGGACACTAAGGGGGTGTATATCCTGGACTGCTGGTCGGACGTGTTTATCTGGATCGGGAGGAAGTCCCCCCGGCTGGTCCGGGCGGCGGCCCTCAAGCTGGGCCAGGAGATCTGCTCCATGCTGCACCGGCCCAAACACGCCCTCGTCACACGCAACCTGGAGGGCACCGAGTGCCAGGTGGGTGGAGCTCAGGCCCGGGGGGCTTTTCGATTGGGCTTCATTTACATTCTGAGTGGGACTTTAATGGGATTTGTTTTATATTTATTGCTAATACTTTTGTGATTTCCTATATTTGTTTTATATTTTTTGCTATGAGTTTTATGTTACTGAGACATGCTTTGTGTTGTACTATGATTGATGTTGACATTTGTTTTACATTTTTATGATGGCTTTAATCTGTGTTTAAGAGCCTTAGAGTATTTAGACATTATTGTGTCTCTCTGTCTCTCCCTAGGTGTTTAAGTCCAAGTTTAAGAACTGGGATGACGTGCTGAAGGTGGATTACACCAGAGCAGCTGAGACCGTCCAGCAGAGCGGCAACCTACAGGGCAAGGTGCGTTGTGTGCACTCTGACTCGCTCACACTCACATGCACTTTACATCCTATTCCAAAATGTGAAAGATGTGTTTCTCATCTGCTTTTTTTCCACACACTCACTCACACACACACACACCCCAGGTGAAGAAGGATGCGGAGCAGAAGGACCAGATGAAGGCTGACCTCACTGCCCTCTTCCTCCCCAGACAACCCCCCATGCCCCTCACAGAGGTAACACACACACACACGCATACAGGCCAGGTCTGGTCTGAAAGCTGTGTATCTTGTCTTCAACATTCATCACTGGGTCATGGGATAACCTCCCTCTCTCGCTCCGTCAGGCGGAGCCCATGATGGAGGAGTGGAACGAGGACCTGGATGGGATGGAGGGATTCGTGTTGGAGGGCAAGAAGTTCGCCCGTCTGCCAGAGGAGGAGTTTGGACACTTCAACACGCAAGACTGCTACGTCTTCCTCTGCAGGTCTGTGTGTGTGAATAGCAGAAACGTTAATGACCTAATGCTCATTTTAGCCAAATAGACACAGCTGTTGCAATAAGCCAAGTTTAAAATAAACTTCATCTGAATAATGATTCAGATGAAGGTTAAAAAGCTGCTAAATGCTAACTTCAACTTGCAAGATGTCCCTGTCAAAGAGAAGAAAAGTCGATAAGAGAACAAAACATTTTTCAAGATGTTCGGAAGAATAAATATTTATTCACTGAAGTCAATTGAAACCCAACATCAGTGTGCACAAAGCAAGCAACGGTTAAAAATAATACAATATCACCGCCATTACGATACCACCGCTAAGGTTATAACGCACACCTGTCAACTTTGTGATCACTTTAATATTTTCTGACGACTAGGTTCCAGGAATAGCATGTGATAGCGCTGCCTCTTCAGAGGAGTTGACCCTCAACATGTTATTACATGCTACATGCAATTTGTTGCATACGTACATTCTTGGCATGGGTATGAGTGTACCTAGCGGGAACTGAACCCCTCACCCTGGCAATGTTAATGCCGTGCTCTAGCAGTGGAGCACCACAAGACCAGAGTTTGTTTTACGTCTTTCCCTTTGCCGGATCTTCCTCCTCATCAGCCTCCTCTTCCTCGCAGGTACTGGGTGCCAGTGGAGTACGAGGACGATGATAAGGAGAAGAAGGAGGGCGGTGTCGTTGGTGGTGGTGGAGGAGGAGGTGGTGCGAGGGGGGAGGACGAGGAGGACCGGCAGACTGAGGAAGACTTCCAGTGCGTGGTGTATTTCTGGCAGGGCCGGCAGGCCTCCAACATGGGCTGGCTCACCTTCACCTTCTCCCTGCAGAAGAAGTTCGAGAGCCTCTTTCCCGGCAAGCTGGAGGTAGGAAGGATGTGTGTGTGTGTGTGTGTGTAAGAATAAGAGAAAATGCTGTATAGTCATGTTTTTTTCTATTGTATATCAAGTATTTCTTTAACTTCTTATTTTGAGTTTTTGCAGCTTCATAGCTACAGATTATGATGAAAACAACGTAACCCACACCATGAAATCTTTTACATATTTTAGTGCAACTTTTTATTGGAGCGAGAAGTAGTCAAACAGTCTCCTCCCTGTTTAAATCCAGGGGAATTTTCCCAGCCATGTCTAAAAGTCTTTGTGGATTGTTTAGCTTTCCTTCCTTTCTTCCCTGCTTCCTCTCTCAATCTTGCCTCACTGCAGGTTGTGCGCATGACCCAGCAACAGGAGAACCTGAAGTTCCTGTCTCACTTCAAGAGGAAGTTCATCATCCACAAGGGCAAGAGGAAGCAGAAGATGGACGCCGCCCAGCCCTCACTCTACCACATCCGCACCAATGGCAGCGCACTTTGCACCAGGTGGCCCCTCTTACTACACACACACACACACACACACACACACACACACACACACACACACACACACACACACACACACACACACACACACACACACACACACACACACACACACTCACACTCTTCACCCATTCACTCTTAATCTTCAAACATCTTAAAGTATACTGGTAACTAGTCAAGTCTCAAACATCTCACAAACTAGTCAAGAGGAACATTGCAGGGAAAGACTGCATGTGTGAAAGGGGCTTGATAGTCGAGTCTCACACACTTTGGTTACTAACTAGCTGTTTAAGTCTCAAACCCCTCCGTAACCAACTAACTAGTCTTACGTCTCAGTGACTAACAAAGGGATCTTGTGTCTTTCAGGACCATCCAGATTGTAACGGACTCGAGCAACCTCAACTCAGAGTTCTGCTTCATCCTCAAGGTGAAGATTGGCCCTCACATTGCATTACAATTACTGCTAAGCTATTGAAAACATGTATAGATATATCTCACTCTGCTACACAGGACCACCACACAACTATCACTAAGATGTTCATTTATAGATATACCAAACTGCATCAATGGTAGTTATTACACATAGCAGCTTAGTAAGTTAGTTTCACAGACCACTTTACACGTAAAAAAAGAAGAAGACACATGCAGCACATAAACTCACAACAGAAACAGTGTTCCCCAAAAGCCTGCCTTAAGGTTGAGCGTTCCAAAGTCTAGTCACCACCACCCCAGATGCATGATCGCCTCTTGTTTTAAAGTGCAGCTGCTTCCTTTGTAAACGTGTGTGTGGTTCCCAGGTGCCGTTTGAGAGCACGGACAACCAGGGCATCGTGTACACCTGGGTGGGCCGCGCCGCAGACCCCGACGAGGCCAAGCTGGCCGAGGACATCATGAACAGCATGTTCGACGACACCTACAGCAAACAGGTGAGAAGACTTTATTTATCCCAGACGGGGATGGCAGCTGGCACAGCAAAAAGCACAGGACTGTCATAGACATTACAAAGAGAGGTAGGGGGGGGGGGGGGGGGTAGAGGTGTGAGGGGAGAGGGGGGAGGAGTAGAGGGGTTGGTAGAGAAGGCTAAATGAGTGGTAGAGGGGGGAGGTAGAGGGTTACAAGAGGGGTGAGGGAGGATGTGTAGAGAGGCTAGAGCAGGGCTGGAGGAAGTAGAGAGGCAAGGGAAGAGGTAGAGGAGGTGTAGGGAGGCTGGAACAGGGCTAGAGGAAGTAGAGGGGCTAGGGAGGAGGTAGAGGGAGGCTGGAGGAAGTAGAGGGGCTAGGAATGAGGTAGAGGAGGTATAGGAGAAAGGGAGGAAGTGTAGGGAGGCTAGAGCAGGGCTGGAGAGGTGAGGGAGGAGGGAGGACGTAGAGGACCTATGAAAGGAGGTACATGCAGACCGAGGGTGGAGAACGAGAGAGTTCCACCAGTAGCTTCACCAGTGCTCAAAGTTTAAGCTCTTGTGTATTGCTGTTTTTTCCAGGTGATTAACGAGGGGGAGGAGCCAGAGAACTTCTTCTGGGTTGGGATTGGTTCCCAGAAGCAATACGACGAGGACGCAGACTACATGAAATATGCTAGACTCTTCAGGTGAGCTGCACACTGGTGCCTCTAACTTAAAAAGAGGCTCATCTCCTAGATGAGCTGCTTACGGCCACCATAGCACAGTCATATCACGTATCATAATGACTTGAAAAACATGCTTGTCCTGCCAGAACACCCTAATGTTGTGTCTTTCACAATCAGCCTTGCTACTACAGAGCCGAGAGCAAAGTCGGTAAATATAAAAGCTAGTTCATGATGACTTCTCTGCTCCACCCAAAGGTGTTCCAATGAGAAGGGCTATTTCTCTGTGTCGGAGAAGTGCTCAGACTTCTGCCAGGACGACCTCGCCGATGATGACATCATGCTCCTGGACAACGGCAAGGAGGTGCGTGTCGATGAGTGACATCACAAATACCTGTACTCGGGGTACCAAGACAGTAGGAAGCTAGACTGGCTAGTGTCGTATCAGCAACCTCCAACTATCCATTTGTTCTTCCACACCTCTTTTTGTAGGTGTACATGTGGGTGGGCACCCAGACCAGCCAGGTGGAGATCAAACTGAGTCTCAAAGCTTGCCAGGTAAGTGTGTTGGTGTGTGTGTCCTCATAAGAGACCACCGAAGGATGTTGGGTGCTTTCCTCCAGCATTTATACCAGAATAGGAAAATAATTGTGTGTGTGTGTGTGTGTGTGTGTGTGTGTGTGTGTGTGTGTGTGTGTGTGTGTGTGTGTGTGTGTGTGTGTGTGTGTGTGTGTGTGTGTGTGTGTGTGTGTGTGTGTGTATACACATTTTATTTTTTTCATAAAATGAGTTTAAAATGTTATATTCATTTTACCTAACATTTTTCTTGTTTCAACCTGAGAATTGAAGGAGGCAACATACAATACTATTTTGGGTCACCACTAATAAGAATAAGAATATATAGTGCTCTGCATGCAGCACTGTGTCCATACTAGTGTGTATTCAATGCGTCTCTGTTGTGCAGGTGTACATCCAGCACATGCGTGCCAAGGAGACGGAGCACCCCCGCAAGCTGCGCCTGGTCAGGAAGGGCAACGAGCCACACTGCTTCACGCGCTGCTTCCACGCCTGGGGGGCCTTCAAGACCCCGCCCGCCTAGAGACACACAAACACGCCATGTTATTATCTACCAGTAGGAAGATGAGGCTGTGGCACCCCCCTGTATAGCTGCTAGCTTGAAGCACTCATGCGTCATTTATCCTGAGAGAGCGCGAGAGACTATCTCTGCTAATGCTCTAGGTGTGTGTCTCTCTCTCTCTTCTCAAGGGGACTTATGAGGTTAGCACCAATCACACTGAAATTGCCAAACAAAGCAAAATTTGCCCTGAAATATTTTTATACTTAAAAAGGTTTTGTTAGAACGGTTTGGTTGTTAAACCCAGAAGTAGTCTTTTTTTTCTTTCTTTTTAAACCACACAAAGAACGCGTCTACATACTTGTTGCTTATTTATACCTGTGGGAGGGATGGAAGTCCTGCTTGTAGTCTGATGGAAAAGAAAAGGAAAATCTTCATAAGCAGCAGGCCTGAATGCAGTTGTGGATCTGAAGTAGAGAAGTGCTTTTGCAGCAGCTCTAGAAGTGTACAGAATATTTTAATCTAGAGTCTATGGGAGGGCAGGGCTGTCCGCCACCCTGAACATATCGGCCTGTTGAACACTGAGGTCATTATTATTTTCTTACCTGGTTTGTTGGGCTACGTGCTATCGATGTGGGAGGAAATGCAGGGTTCTCCTGTACTGCAAATTTGTCAGTTGGAAGTCGTGATGCGTACTTGTTTTATAATCCTTTTTTCTTCCTTCCTTTCGTCTCTTTGAGTGGTTGACTAGGAAGCAGCGCTATGATTGAGTGGATGTGTAACGAGAACCGTTACTTTTGAGTATGTGTGTGTGTGTTTATCGTAGGCGTGAGACAGGCCTGCATCAACTGCCTAAACCCGGTCACTAAACTCAGTCAAAAATCTGATAATTCAATTTGAACATAGATACATACACATTCTGTTGCAATTGCCCACTCTAGTTTGATCACTAGAGCACATGCACAAAATCAGTGCATGTTTGCGTTGCGTAATGCCTTTTGGTTGGATTCAACAGTCCTTGTTTAAATGACCTGTTTGAATGTTATCGTGCTAAACCTTGCGCAGTTTGATCATGTGCAATCAGATCACCGAGAAATAAAATCAGAATGCGAAATGTATGCATGAACATTGCATGTATACATTCTGCATACATACAATGTTCCAAAGGTGATTGCTTTTTTTCTTTTGCCTTGTGTTGGACAAAACTTTTGAGATGTATTCATTTTGCAATTGTTTACTGTAAGCAAATGCATGGGTTGAAGTATTGTATCAGCTTGGCTTGTTTTTTGTTTATCATTTTGGGAATTTCCTTCTTTGATCTTATCCGTCTTTGGAATCAAACTCATTGTAATATTGTTTTGACCTCTGCAGATATTTTTTGCTTTTCTAAATGGGAGACCCCTTGAATGATAGACATATCTCCAATAATGATGGTTGTACACAGTTGCCAGATGTCTTTGGTTAATGTTAGTTTACCTGTACAGGTAACAGTGGGTTGCTTGTTAATCTTTGCCACATGCAGCATACTGCACCTGCTGTGCTTCTTCTTACTGCATTCATACCCTCTAGTTTCAGTTCAAAAACCATAAAGGATGGCACATACCCACAATGCATTTACAATCTGAAAGTGAGGGCCTTTGTTTAGTTTCTTTATTTTGTGTGAAATGTATGCCTGGTTGTGTGTTAGATATCATGCACATGCTCCTGATACCACCTGCAAATGCTTTATTTATGTATTTTATAAGAAATTAAAGTTTCAAGTCACTATGTTTTTATTGTCTTGTTTTTCTTTCATTATTGATTGGCTATTGGAAAGAGACATGACTATGGTTGAAAAATAATTCTAAACATGTACTATACTACTGTTATTATAAAATAAGTTATGTTTTTTATTAAAGTTAGACTGGACATTGGGGGTTCCATCCCAGAAACCTTAGAGCTGGTAGTCAAACACTAGTCACTAGACCAGGGGTTCTCAACCTTTTTTGACCCAGAAAAAGATGTAGAGAACGAGTAGATGGAAAGAAAGAAAAAAAATCTTAAATAATAAAATAGTAAGGGACAACAAGATTGAGAACCAGAACATGAAGAAATTTTGATAAATTAACATCTGAAATAAAAGATGGAGAATTTGTTTTGGGCTAAAAGACCTTCCTTTGTTCACGTTCTCTGCATCTTTATTAATCGAAAACCTTACCCTGAAACAAAACCTAACCCTAAAACCTAACATTGAAACCAAAAATCTCACTTTATTTAAATAGGCAGATGACATGGCTTTGGTAATCCTGTTGTATTAAGGAGAAAATGCCAGGGGAGATTAACCACATTCCATCTCTGAAAAACAAATAATTTCCAGATGACTTGACACATGCCAATTTATAATGTTAAGAAATGCAAAGAACCAATACAAAATGGTAGCAATTAATGGACAGGGCCTGGTGGCCTGCAATCTCAGCTTCACTGTAAACACTCATTTTAATTTTAAGAAATGTTTGCCTCCACCTACTCTTAAGGATTAATCTTGGTGTGAGTCAAAACATACATGACTGTATATAAGAGCCTAATTCAACATGTACTGTCTTTTTAGGTGATTTGATTTTGAGGTATAGGGTCTAAAATCAAAGGCACCATTAGGAAACCTGTGATCAAACAATAATTAAATAAGTCAAGATCATAATAGATGATCCCTACCATCTATTCATCAGGAGTAGACAAGTTTCAACTTTGAAGACAATAAAATAACCATCTTTCCATCCATCCATCCATCTACTTTGGCTTTGGGATCCAATTGAGGAACCTCTTCATTCCTCAATGTCTCCCACCTTTCAAGAACAGGAAGCTGAACACATTAAAGAGTAAATACTTTTATTGACATTCTCCATCTGCAAAAATTCTTAACAAACAAATTTCCATTAAAACTCTGAACACAAAAGTAAACAAGACATGGTAAAATCCCAATTTAAATGTTCAACCCTGTCCTGGAATCATGGTAATTAAGAAATGGTGTAAACTGTAGCATCAAAGTGTTAATTATTTGTGTCAACAAAAATGTATACATTTCAGAATAAACGCATTAACACCATTCCCATCTATTGTTCTAAATTAGTTGCGAGGTCCCTTTTAATATTTTACATGATGCAATCTAAAATGAGATAGAGGTTTTTAGGCTACTTTTAGTGGGGTCTGGAAGTACTACTTCATATATTGGCATATAGGTCTGTCCTAATTCAAGGCTGTTAACCTAACACACACACACACACACACATATATATACACACATATATACATACATATACATATATATACATATACATATACATATATATATACATACATACATATACACACACACACACACACACACACATATATACACACACACACATATTTATTTATTTTACACAGTAAAAGTTAGAAGATAAATTGTTAGACTACAGGGGATCCAAGCACTGGCTATTGTCCCATCCACAATTGAAACATCCCACAAACTTTGCGTAGCTGAACAGCTGTATTCTACATCACACAGTGTTCCGGACAAACTTGAAATCAAAAACTTCCAGCGTGAGATGAAAGATTTTCTCGAGAGGATTTTTCGGGATCTTTCTGGAAGTTTCTTCGGAACTCAATTGCTCCATCGCTTGCTGTATCATGGTCCCTTTTAATTCAATACTCGACATATCCTTCATAAAACACCAGCGGTCCCCTCATCGTTGCTGCAGTCACATGGAACATGATGCTACGCCAAACATTACTACGCTGCTTCCTCACCCTACGCTACTTCCTCACCCTACGCTAGACTCCTAGACGTTCCCAGGAGTAGCGGGAACGGACTTTGGAGCCAACTACTCCATAATAATGTTTATTATGGAATAGTTGGCGTCAAAAGGTTTCTAGATATTATACTCGCTGTGTAGCCCTCAGAGTCTCAAACGTTCACTTAACTCACTCAATACCACGCATTCTCAAACATGAAGACTGCGGTATTTCGTTTATTTCCCTTAACAAAGTCATTTTTCTAAACCCTAGGTAGCCTACATCCTTTTAAAACACTGAGAAAAACCGGTTCAAATGAGAACCGGCGAGCCCAGAAGATGGCCCTCATCCCGACATCAACAAACAAACAACTGCAATATCCCCTTCACCCTTTCCCCATCCGAGGGTAAAAAGCAAACCTCGGTTCCCACTGTGGTTAGTGTGGCTCTTCATTATAAGTTATTAAGACAGATACAAACATAGTTCATTAGGGTCCTGCTTCATTGCAAAGATATGTTAGCAACTTCGGCTGGAACAACATGGTTAGGAACGCTATAGCTCCCAGTACTCAAAGAAGACCAGTAAGATCTCCAGGGAGAAAAACAAAAAACAAAGAGTCTTGCTCTGGTGAATGCTACAATTGTTCCCTTTCATTCTCTTCAACTGATTCACAGTTTATAGTTATGGGGGAGCAGTGGGTGGGGGTGGAGAGGGGGTTGGGGGTGTGAGGAGGGCTGCTTTGTGGCTGTAATTCGCAGCGTGCCTCACAGTTCCAGTAAGTCTACTGTTGTGCACATGGACAGTTTGTTCTTGAGGAGAGAGCACCAGTGGAAGAGCCCCCAAAGCAGCACCTAGTGGACCACTGATACTGAGGAGGGGATGGGGCTCCGTTAATAGAGAGATGTTTATCAACTAACAACAGCACCGAGTTCTGCCCTGGAAGAAAAAAGAATCCCTAATTGGAAGGCAGGGGGGAGGGAAAGAAAGAAAGAAAGAGAAAGGGGGGGGGGGGGGGGGGGGGGGGGACGTACCAGGAAGTGGCAAGTCCGCTGCTTGTTCCGTTAATTTAAATGTGTGGCGATCCATCTGTGCCTCCTCTGGACCACTCCAGGCGACGGTCAAGACGCTTCAACAAAAATAATCCGATGTAGATGAGGACATGTTAGATGATGACACGTCCGCCCCCAACACACCAAGACACAGGTTACAATAAAGCAAGCTTGATGCAAGCTTTGCTGACGGTGAACACTGTAGTTTCAGGTATGGTTAATTTTCTCTACTTTTCTACTACATTTCTGAAACCTTCATTGACATTGCACAAAAGTGGCCTAGACAGAGACACAGCAGTGGCATCTGCATTCATATAATTAAACTAATGGAGAACCATCAAGGGTGGGATAGCTTGTTTCCAGAAACCACCACCAGGGGGCAGTAGAGAGAAAGGCCTGGAACTGCTGAGATAAGAGATAAAGAGATAAATTTGATACATTCACTCAGTCTCTCTATACTCTGAGGCCATTTTAACTAGACACCTTATTGATTACTGTTATAGAAGCTAAACAATGAGGGTAATAAACATACTGCTGTCTGTGAACTTCAGCATCCTTAACTGTATACCATGTACTGTTAGCTGATTGGTCAGAGACCTGAAGGCTGTCATGCCAATGCGGTTGATTCTGTTATTGTGGCAAAACTCACAACAACAACATATATTTTACGCACCATTCCATGGCTACACGGTCAGGGTTGGATAAAAACTGATTAATTTAATTGTATATAAATTGTATAATATATTATTATATCTATATCAATATTTTATAAAGAAATGTTAAAAATCAATGGTAATAGTCCTTCACATACTGTATAAGTATAATGTATAATGGCAGCTCCCAGTGTGTGTGTGTGTGTGTGTGTGTGTGTGTGTGTGTGTGTGTGTGTGTGTGTGTGTGTGTGTGTGTGTGTGTGTGTGTGTGTGTGTGTGTGTGTGTGTGTGTTGGGTGAGGTCAGAGAGGAGGGGTTGCTAGTGGAATGCAGCCCTCAGGGGTCCTTTGAAGTTTACACACCGTGGACCAGCTCCATCAGAACCAGGTGTGTTTTGAACCCTGTCTGGGGTGTGAAAGAAAACAAAGACATGTGGTCGTCACGTGTGCGTTGTGTGTGTGTGTGTGTGTGTACCTACTTGGTCAGTTGATCAGGATGCCCGTGTTGCGCCCCTCTTCCTCTTTGATGTTCCTCATGTTGTTCTCCACTTCGTCCACCGTGCTATCACACACACAATGAACCACGTCTGAGTGAGTGAGTGAGTGAGTGAGTGAGTGAGTGAGTGAGTGAGTGAGTGAGTGAGTCCCTTACGTGAGGAAGTCCCGGACGTCCTCCACAGTGAGCTCCCCAGTGGAGTCTAGGGTGAGGTCAGCGAAGCTGAGCGGAGAGTCCAGGGGAGAGTCCTGGGCCGGGGAGGACAGGCCGCTCTGGAGCTCCTCTGCTTGACCTGGGGGGGAGGAGGGGTGTCAGAGGATGTACAGATTAAACCATGTCCTTAAAACCACTCAGGGAGACCCACACATTCCCACTGACTGTCCACACACTAACCGCCATGCATTTCTCTTTTTTTTTACCGGTTTACGAGGTTTTAAATGTCTACATGTGTTTGTGTACTGGTGTTGGGATGCTTTGCACCCTGTGCTGAACCATGCTGTACCGAAAGCAATTTACCACTCGTGTTGTGTGGAAATAAAGTTTCTTGTGTCTTCTGTAGATAAATGGTGTAGTCATGGTGAAGGTATAGTGTAGGTATGGTTTAGGTATAGTGTAGGTATAGTGCAGTTAAGGTGCAGGTATGGTGTTACCGGCGTAGCCCATGTGCACCTCTCAAATCTTTGGCCCACTTCTTATTTCCTGCAACCTTTTTTGCAAATATTTGTATGGATTTCTGCTGACATTGAAAACAACATGAGGCAGATCGAAGATGGGCTACTTGAGGATGTTCACAAATATGCTCATTCGTCAACACATGATACAGATCTTCACATTATAAAGATCTCCAGATGTCACCAAATGTGTGGCAGGGAAGCCGCCTTGGCGGGTCTAGGTCCAGAACCACTGACACAGAACCCCTGAGGTAGAACCATAAACACCCACAGCGGCACAGTATAATCTACGCTGAAGTCCCGTTTAAAAAGGTGGCTGAACACACATGGGAGACGCGCGTCTCCACAGCTGTAAAAGATGTTCATTTGTAGGCAGCGATAAATGGGGTGAGGAGGAAGTAGAGGGAGAAAGTGGGGTGGTGAAGTGAGTGATGGTTACTAGTTGACAAGTCTTTGGAAGTTTGTTCTAAAGCGTTTTACAGCCACAGACGGGACCCGCATAGAAATGGCGGGGGAGTAATTGCACAGATTTAAAGTAATTAGGATGAAAACATGAGGATTCCTTCTCCACTACCAATCCATGGGTGGTTTAAGAGCCAAATAAGGACTAGTAATAATAATTTAGTTTAAAATTCATAAGAAATGTATTGGTTTAAAATATATGATTTAGTAATGTTTAGGTCTGATACCATTTCAGTATTTTGAGCTTCCAGTCAGATAGCACTACGTCATAGCGTAATTGCTTGGACGTAGTTAGTTTAGGTTTGAAGTTAGAGACGTGGAAGCAACACAGTTTGTTGACCGTGCGTACCATGTATAATTTTTGTGTTTCATAAGTAAACATTTAAAAGGAAAACTGTTTGGTTTGCTCGTGTTTCAAATACTGGTTGCAATTAGACTGACTTCAAAAAAGTGGCACAGAAGAATTAGAAACAACGAGGTACGTGCCACTACAGGTGGATTAGCTTTAGTATTAAAACCCAAGACCCAGATACAGTATATTAACTTCTCGATAGTCTAAATAAAACCTATTGACACATTTAACTAGATAGTAAAACAACTTTAGCAGTGATTCTATATGATCAACATGTATACCGACTGGCTGATTCAAAATAGTCTGCCTTGTTTGGCTAGGCATTCAACAACTCCCCCAGCCCTAAAATATAGTCCACTGGTCACCACGGCAACTGTGTCATTTTCCCAGCAGCCAATAGAATTCTGGAGGTTCCAGTGGCAACAGAAGGAAGGCGGGGGGGGGGGGGGTGGAGGGGGTTCTGAATTGTTACCGTGGAGACCTGAAGGGAACCCCCATGAAGCCTTCTCTGGAAGGTTGAGTGAGTGAGAGAGAGAGAGTGAGAGAGAGTAAGCCGGGGCTAAAGAGAGGGAATTAGAGCTTGGATTTTAAAGGAAAAGAGGGATAGGGATAAAAAGGTGACAGAAGAAGAGCACGTGTGTGTTTGTGCGTGTGCTTTTGTGTGTCCTACCCTCAGCTTGATCCGTCTGGTTTTTGTGCGTCCCGTTGGCCCGTGGTTGTGCTGTGGGGCCATCGCTGGAGACACACACACAATCATTTCATTACAGCAGAGACCACACTATTTACCAGCTGGCTCAACCAATCACAACATAGCAGCTAGCGACACTGGATCAACCAATCAGACGGTTTACCTTTTGCACATACATGCGATTAGATAATACACAAAGAACACTGGTCATAAATGTCATTTTTTCAGTTTTTCCAATGTAAAATATTTATTAAATATATACGTTATCCTAAGAAAAAGCATGATACATGAGTAAAATGCAAAATAGTACATTTAGGGTGTGTGCATGTTCGTGTGTGCGTAGATGTGCTCCTGTGTGCTACCTGGCTGACGTGTGCTCCAGCGGGCGGTCCAGATGCAGGGAGCAGAGTGGTTCTGTGATGACCTTGGCCGAGAGGGAGAACCTCTCGTACTCTGAGGGGGAGATCAGGTAGAACCCTGAGGGAACACACACACACACACACACACACACACACACACACACACACACACACACACACACACACACACACACACACACACACACACACACACACACACACACACGTTGGCTTCTTGTTTATTTTATTCTCTGGCTAGAGTTAAGAAGTTTTAAGGGGGGGGGAAGGAAAGACAACTAAGTCAATGAGCAATTT
Source organism: Lota lota (assembly GCA_026745465.1). NCBI lineage: Eukaryota > Metazoa > Chordata > Actinopteri > Gadiformes > Lotidae > Lota > Lota lota. Next base: position 2,978,338 of record JACYXH010000069.1, on the reverse strand, counting down.
TAAGTCCAACACAAATGCTTACATATAAAAAGCTGACCACAAAAATGGCGCCAAAAGCACTTTACGATGCAGTTTGTGATCATCTCAAAATAGAAATAAATAGTAGCATAGTAGCCAGTTTCTAGCTTGGATTTCAGTGTTTGTTTGCCTGTATTTGTGAGTGAGTGAGTGATTTTAAATGTCTCATTAATATCTCATGCTCCTCTACCCTGAGTGAGTTCATAACATGAATATAATACTATTAATTCTTCATCACCCTGAGTGAGTTCATAACATGAATATAATACTATTAATTCTTCATCACCCTGAGTGAGTTCATAACATGAATATAATACTATTAACTCTTCCTCACCCTGGCCGGTCTTGGTGAAGACGCAGGACGCAATGCCACTGATGTCTTCTTTTCGGATGCAGTCATAGCGCACCTGCAGAGAACCACACCTCAGGTCAGATTAATAATAATTATAAGTAAAAAACGATTCAACACCCATGTCACCAAAATACACAAACCACCCACATTGCAGACAGAGTGAGACAGAAGGAAAGACACACAGTGAGACAGACTGTATGACAGACAGACGGTGAGAAAGAAGGACAGACAGCGAGAGAGAAGGACAGTCGGCCATCCAGGCAGATGAAGGCCTTGGTTACACCATCATCCGATCATGCCAGGACGCATTAACGGTCAGATCCAATGAGCTAATGTTTTACCATCTGTGGTACATGTACCACTGGTAGGATTTTTCTCTTGAAATAGACACAATTACAATAAAAAAAAATATATAACTATAGACAATTTTATCTATCTATCTATCTATCTATCTATCTATCTATCTATCCATCCACAGGGACCAAAATGGCCCTCAGTGATGTAATGCACGGATAGAGCGCTCGCCTCTGTTGCTCTCCTCAACAATGCACGTCTGGTGCGGGCGCTACCGCTACATTCCAACATCAAGAACAACGAAAGGTCTTCTCATCCAACCAGCGTCATTTCAGCCGATATATTTTACCAGGACGTTGTTTTGCGGGAAAATGAGCTCAGTGAAATCCGAATTGGAACACAGAATTGGCCAGAGTGGCCGGACCTGTGTTCGGATTTCACTTACCCGATTTTCTCTACCTGCTTTCGCATTCAAATGTCACGGCTGGAGTTAGATCTGTGTTTCGATGTGGCACAACCAATCACAAAAAAAAAAACATGGAAATCACAAGTGTAACCAAAGCCCAACAGCCCTCCGCCCATCCCGTCCCCTGACCTGGGGCCTGAGAGCCGGGACGTTGAAGAGGTGCATGTCCCCCAGGTTGGTGAGGCAGACCAGGGTGTGTTCGCTGTAGTCCTCCTGCACCGCCGAGCTCAGCGCCACCAGCGCCACCCGCCGCACGCGGCAGCCCTCGTGGGCCGTTAGCTTGAACTTGGTCTTGGCGCTCACCTTGGGCAGGGAGAACACCTGGGGGGGAAGAGGGCCGGATGAGTAAAACAGCACTGGATCAACACACTAGCATGCTAACCCAGTATGCGATACGACCGGGGTTCGATTCCCGCCTATGGCACAATGCGACATGGCTGTTCCCTCTCACTTTCTTGTGTCTCCACCAAAAGGCATACAATTCCATAACAATATTAAACAAATGGTATGAATAAATATAGAATAAAACACTTCTGGAAGCCGTTTTTTTCGAGTCATCTTTGCAGGCACGACTAGAACATACGACCTTCTCCACGTTTTACCATATTAAAATATTGTTACCGTTGATAAAAATTATATAACATAAATGTTTATTATACAGATGAACTACATCAACACTCACTGTATCTCAATGGAAGTATATTCGTCAATACAGAATCACAAACCATCACCAACACACGACATCCAGAGACTAGGCGGGAAAACACCACCCCTCACCTTGAGCTGCTCCTCCGAGGCGATGAGCACCGAGTGGGCGGTGCTCATGTCGGGCGCGGCGGCGAGATCCCGGGACGCCTCATATGGCTCCGGCAGCGGGCGCCCACGGCCGTCCAGCACGCAGATCCACACCACGGGGGCGCGGTGCATCAGCTGGATCTCCTTCCCCAGCACCGCCTCCACGCTGCTGCTGCTGGCCCCGCCCCCTCCTCCACCACCGCCACCACCGCAGGGCTCGCCCCCCCGGCCCGGCCCCGAGCCTACCCCCGGGACCTCCAGGGCGTAGGCGTACACGCTGCCCGAGTTGGTGCCTGCCCAGAGGGTGGGGCCGTGGTGCGTTCCTGGTGGAGGGAACACACGGTAGTGTGTGTTGTAGTACACAGATAGGTTGTATACACACTGAAGCCCTTTAGTACAAGCATCTGCCTGACTCCAACTGCTGTATATGTTTGATTTCTTCTAACAAAAACCTTGCATATATATTAATTAATATTATATCAATATATTAAAATATTCACAAATATAAAATAAATTAAAAGTATATTACTTTAGAATGTAATTATTTTCCAACAACAGTCACAAGAAAACAAATCCGTATCGAGTATCAAACCCGGTACCGAAAGGTTCTTGGTCAGCTAGCTAACCAATAGACTAGACAGGCTAGCTAACCACTAGACTGCCCTGTCCTCCTATGTATTTAACAGAAATGCCGTTTAACACTGGCTGGGGTGTGTGTCTCCTACCGTCTCGCAGGAAGGTGTCGGCGAAGCACAGGCAGCGCACCACGCCGGACAGCGAGTCGTCTGCGGAGCGCGGCTCAATGCGACGCTGCACCGGGGCAACATCCTCCTGCTCTGCTAGCGCCGCGTTGGCCTCCTGGACCTGAGCACACACACCATTATCATCATCACCACCACGCTAAAGTGTGTTGATTGAAATCTAACAAATATTACCCATGCATTCTTTCTACAATGGGCCTTCTAGAGCCATTCTGAGCGTGTATGTGAGTGCGAGCGTGGGACCTTGCTGGTGGGGAGGGGGCGCTTCTTGCCAGACACCCTGCTCTTGCGGATGCGTCGGAAGCTCTGGCGGAGCGACTTCTTCAGGGACTTGACCCGGGACAGCGGACCCTCCATGGCAAGGGAGTCATTCGGGTGCAGGGTGCACCTTCAGGGAGAGGGAGAGCGAGAGAGAGAGAGAGAGAAGGTGAAGAATAGGAAGAGAGTTTATTTTATAGGAAACTTTACATTGTTGTTTACATTACAATCATTACATTCCAAGGACCCTGGGGAGCTCAGGGCTCCGTCCTGGGAATGTAACCCTAAAACCGAACTGTACCCTAAAACCCAACTCTAAAACCAAACCTTAAAATAACACCTTAACCCCCCCAATTTTTATTTTTAAGATTGAGCCCCTCCCAGTTGGTAGGCTATACTCTCGGAATTCAAAATAATCAAAAACGGGGTTCTGTCCACTCTAACTGCCTGTGCAACTGTGTGAAGCAAACTAGTGTAGCATGGCTGGCTGGGTGGAAGGGGTTTTGGGAGTGTCGATAGTAAGATTCAACAAAGAGAGAGGTACAGGCAGGCCTGCATTTTGATATGTTACACATTGCGACAAAAACAAAAACTTAAATAAAAACACATCTTCATGTGCGGTCGGGCCCCAAGCCTTGAGCACGGCGTCAACACTTCCAAGAGTTAGAGATTTCGAGTCCCACATTCCTATCTGTGCAAGTGGGCGTGTCTCGGCTCACCTGGCCAGCACGGCGCTGCGTCGCTGGTAGTCGAACAGGCCGAAACCGTGGCTGGTGCCGAACGCCACCAGGTGCCACTCTGCGTGCAGCGTTACCGCGGTGACCGAGGCGGGGGGCATGCACTGCACCAGCAGCTGGGGCTGGAAGCCCGGGGGGAAGGGGCCCGGCCGGGCGCGGGGGTCCAGACGCCCGTGGCCCTTCCAGGTGAAGCCCTCCCGGTCCTGGAGCAGGTCCACCACAGACACCTCGACCTGGTGGTCCGATCGCTCGTCACTAAGGCCCAGGATCAGCACCTGGTCACCCGCCGGCCAATCACAGCGACGGATGGAGGGTCATGGAGGAGAGAGCAAGAGGAAATCGACAAAGACAAAAGATAAACATTTGGGGAAAAAAAAAACGTTTTTCTTCGTTTTATTCTCTTTTATTTTAGTTGGTTTTCCAAACCAAACCAAGCTCAAGACAGGGGGCGGGGTTTGCTAGTAAAACCCTGTTTTTATGATTTTGTATTTGCTTTTTCAACCATTTAGGAGACACCATTATCCAAAGTGGCTTGACAGTAAATTCTGTGATTTCTACCAGACAATGTGCCTGAACCAAACTGTAAATATATACACAATATAAAAAAAGACACATTAACAGCATTTTTTACTTCTGACTTTTTATTACTGTAATAACTTGTGTGCAACATATTCTTTCTTCAAACACGTTCGAATGACAGCACACAGACTGGTCATCAAATTCAATATTTGCTCCGTACACTCGTGTGCGTGGGCGTGTGTGTGTGTACGTACCTGTCCTGCAGTTCCAGCCACCACCAGCTTGTTGCTGTATTTACACAGACTGATCTTCTGGATGCCAAGCCTAGGGTCATCACTGTAGGGGTCAAAACATCCCACCTACACTCACACAAACACACACACAGGAGATGTTCAAACTGCAGACACAGCATCTCTTATGAAACAACGGTAGTTAAAATTGTAGTGCATCCTAAATGAGTGCTGTGCCAGGAGCACACAAAACTATGACATCATCCTGCACCAACTTCTGACATCTCCGGTGTTTAGTGCAGTTCCTCGAAGCGTGATGAAAAAAAAAATGTACATGTATTTTCTTTTGTTCTTCTGTAATGACACTAAGACAAAATCAAAAAAAATATATATATATGGAAGAATGGTAGAAAACTGATTCAAATTACACATTTATTGATATTAAAATTGTGCCTTTGTCCAAACCCTATTATACACAGCAAGTTCACACACACACACACACACACACACACACACACACACACACACACACACACACACACACACACACACACACACACACACACACACACACACACACACACACACACACACACACACACACACACACACACACACACACACACACACACACACACGTTTTTATTCACTCTGAGCTGGGTCATCCTTCATAAGCCCCAAACGTCCACTGAACACTCCAATATCCAGGACGGCATCCGGGCATCACTAAACACCTACTGGCCAAGGCACACTCAGAGCCTGCTAGATCCAACCCCTCTACCCCCATTTCACACATGCACACCATGATCCTCCTTGTACAGAAAAAGAAATACACTTCTACTGCTCCTTCTACGTGCACTATAAAAAACGTGCACACAGACGTAAATCCTATGCACGAAGTAGGAATTTCCGCACACACACGCACAGCTGAGGGTTCTGGTTTTCATTACAAGGGGGCGGGGGGCTGTCCATCCATATGGGGCCGGCATTCCAGAGCTCAGAGATCCGTAACCGTGGGTTACATTTGGAAAGGTAGGAAAGTTGGGGGGAAAAAAGAAAAGAGGGGTGAGGGAGGGTAGATAGAGAGAGGAGTGGGCTACGAAGAAAAAACAGGGTGAGGGAAAACAGACATGGGAAGCCTGTGAGGGTACGGAAAGTCTGGGGTAGTAATGTAAACAAAGTAGAGGGCTAAATCTCAGCCTTTTACACACAAGGGACTTTTAACTTGAAGGAGGGTCACACCCACATATTAATGCAGAGCCTATTGCACAAAGAACTTTTATCCTGAAGGAGGATCACATCAACATTGTTAATGCAAAGTCTTTTAAACCCACAGACAACCTTAACGTGAACATGTTTCATGCAAAGCCCCCCCCCCCCCCCACACACACACACACACACACACACACACACACACACACACACACACACACACACACACACACACACACACACACACACACACACACACACACACACACACACACACACACACACACACACACACACACACACACACGGATTTAACCTTCATGTCTTCACACAATGGTCTTTTAACATGAATGAGGGTCTCACCAACTGTAACGTGGCTCTCGACCACATACCAAGACATGAATAGTGTATTAGTTTGCCTTGTGGTTTTAAGAGGTTCCGTGAGGTTTCTCTGGGACAAACCTCACGACTAACAATGTTTGACAGTGGAATCAAATACAACAGGAGGAGTTTCACAGAAGGTCTACAAAAGCAAATCTATGCTTTGAAAAAAGAAATTACAAGGGGAATCCAATATTTATGAAATATGAATACACAGCAGAAAACATTCAAGTTCAGGCCTTCACTGGCCTTTAATACAACTATGACACTAATAATAACTTGATTTGCCAAATGTCTTATTTCACTGAATATGCATTACAATTCTTAACATACAGCGAAACAGCAGAGTGCTGAATGAGAAGTACTAACAGTAGAGGCTGAAATGGATGGAGCAAATCTGCGTCCCCCAGACAACCAGTGATTACAAAGAATAACGTCCCCCAACCCGCCTCCCTCAGCACCAAACACATTTAAACCATCAGATTTAAATAATGTGCCACCGTGTGTGTGTGTGTGTGTGTGTGTGTGTGTGTGTGTGTGTGTGTGTGTGTGTGTGTGTGTGTGTGTGTGTGTGTGTGTGTGTGTGTGTGTGTGTGTGTGTGTGTGTGTGTGTGTGTGTGTGTGTGTGTGTGTGATAAATGCTTTATTTTCTGCAGTATGTAAAGGAGAATTCTGCCACTTTGAGTTCACCAAATCCCTCTCTCTACCGTTCTCTCTCTCTCTCTCCAACTGTCCCTACCTCTCTCTCTACATCTCTCGCCCCCTCACCTTCCTGAAGGGCGGCCACTCATCCTCTTCCTCCCGCCGGTCGTCAGGGTCGTCGTCAGGGCCCTGGGGGTCGTCGGTGGGGTCGCAGTCCGTGTGGAAGACGCTGGCAGTGGAGAGCTTGTAGATCGGTGTGAGTGCCGCGCCCGATGCGTCCCAGAAGCGCACCGTGCCGTCCTCGTGGCTGACACACACACACACACACACACACACACACACACACACACACACACACACACACACACACACACACACACACACACACACACACACACACACACACACACACACACACACACACACACACACACACACACACACACTCAGGACCCAGGATGCACTGCAGCCCACCCAGACCCATCTAATCTACGGACTGTTGAGGAGGTGGGACATTGGTAAGACAATTATAATACAGAATAATTAATAAAAAACAAGGCGGAGACTTATTGTGGGATGTGGGACTGTTTGGTTTCTCCGTGGACATGAATATGACAACACTTTGTGCGGGCGTGCATGAGAACATGCAATCCCACAGGAGGAACCAGGATGAGAATGAGATGAGATGTAATTTCCGGAAAAGGACAATACATAAATATCTGGTCTTTTTTCACAAGCTCAGCTCTACTGGGAACATATGTGCAAGGGTAAGCGCTTGAGTAATGTTTAATGTCTATATAGTTCAAAACGTGGCCGTGTGTGTGTGTGTGTGTGTGTGTGTGTGTGTGTGTGTGTGTGTGTGTGTGTGTGTGTGTGTGTGTGTGTGTGTGTGTGTGTGTGTGTGTGTGTGTGTGTGTGTGTGTGTGTGTGTGTGTGTGTGTGTGTGTGTGTGTGTGTGTGTACCCAGTCAGTAGCAGTTCCTGCTGTTTCGCTGACGGCGCCAGGTTTTTCCCACCACAGATCGGCCAACTCTGCATAAACCAGAAAGCATGAAGGATTAAACATAAATAATAGAATAAATAAAAGCCTAACATTTGCATTTCCCAGTATATACCACTTTCTAAACTTGTGTCAGTTCTACCTGACCAAACTCATGCATGGCCTAGCTCACCTCAGCAGATAGTGTTATTTTTTTGTAGCACCTTCTAGCTGCTTGCTCCATTACAGACACCTACCCTGGACAAACTGTACTCTACTCGTCTAATCTGATGATCCACTTAAACAGGTGAAATAGCCAAATTAATGAAATACATTTTTATGGAGCTTGATTTATAGCTTTGCTTTTCCATGATTCTATATTTAGAAACATACAAATATATATTTGATTAGAAATGTTGTCCATTTAGATTTGTAACTCTGCTACAGTTTAATTTCACAACTTGTAATCCTTCTTAGCGCCAACCCCTTATCGGCAGACCCCACTCACCCGTGGCTGCTGCTGCGGTGTGTGCCGCTGGGCGCGGCCGGCCTGCAGCAGCCTCTCCCACAGCTTGGGGGGTACGCTGGAGACGTGGCAGGAGCAGGTGATGGCCGAGGAGTGCAGCGGGGCCAGGTAGGGGGTCGGCAGCGTGGGCCAGCCGGGGGTCTGCAGGTCCACCACCACCAGCTCCTCGTCCAGCAGCACCACCACGGCCGAGGGCTCGTCAAACTCTGGGAAGGAGGGGTTAGACTTTTTAGAAGGTGATTTCCCATGATGCAGTGCAAACTTTGCAGACCTTACAGATGTAATTTCTGATGATGCTACGCAATATTTAAAACCCCCTTTATAGCAAATTCATCTTTACAGACTTTTCCGATCTACATTTTGACTAGCTTTACAGTAATACCTAGATTTTTAACTAACTCCCAAACACATCGACATTCCTGGGGCCATTGATGCTTTGGAAACATGAAACTAATAATTGATCAGTTGTGCTTCACATGACCCTGATAGCACATCCAATCCCGCCAACGCCGGGTGTCCCCCCACCTTGCTCCCGCTCCACGCTGTGCACGGTGAAGAAGTCGATGACCCGGGACGTGAAGTCCAGTGTGACGTGCTCCTTGTCCTGCTGGATGGTCAGACAGTGGCGGTCCCCGTAGCTCGCCCTGGGCATCCCCCCGCTGTACAACAGCATGGGAGACCTGGGGGGGGGGGGGGGGGGGGGGGGGGGGGGGGGAGAGAGAGAAAGAGAGAAAGAATATCGTCAGTAAGGACTACAGAGATGGGAGAAGACTAGTGCAAGTCACTCCGTCCCAATTCTGGGAAATGGTTTTATGAACTCGCTCCCAACGATTACTAAATTATCTCTTCTTGTACTAGTCATTTCTTTTTGACTTTTTTTGGTAGTAGTAGTACTTGCTTTGGCAATGTAAATGTTTAGTGTCCATGCCAATAAAGCTCTTTCGAATTGAATTGAGAGAGAGCGAGAACATTTTATTAATACATTTAATGTAACAATTTTAAACAAATAAAAAACGTTTGTGTTTCCATTTGACTTCAGATGCCCTCATTTGATTATACGTTATGAACAATAAAGTGGGATTGATCCAAATCATCAATGGTGCTACTTGGTTGAACCAGCCAACAGGAGAGCTGGGGCCCCTCACCCGGACGATGTGGTCCTCAACACGATCTTGCAAATGGCCTTGCAGGGGAACGGACCTTTGACAGAGGAGAGCAGATCATTAAGTGACACACTGATGATGTCCCAATGTTGTCCATGCCACCATTCATTCTCTATCCAAACAAAATTACAACATAACTGTATTTGTATTATGCCACTTAAAAACTGTTCTAACAAAGTGTATCACGTGATCAAATCAAGAGCAAAATACGCATAGACAAAATACTCAAACACATTAACAAGTGGTTGCAACTGACAGAGCATTGCTAAGCACATTGTCATTCAAATAAATACATAAATATCAATAGTTGATTCAATCAATAAAAGGGGAGAAGCAGGGGTGACTGAGTCAACGGGAACAGAAACCAGGTGTAGTCCATAAATATAACTGGGACAACTAACAGCATCCACCAGTCAGTCTTACCATATGGGATGGTGGAGGACACTGGCTGCAGGGTGTAAGGGTTGCCGCTGGTAACTGCCCACACCGAGTATCCCCCGTCGTTATGGGAACTGACGAACGACGTCCCGGAACGTTCCCACACCAGACTCTCTAGTTGCTACACACACACACACACACACACACACACACACACACACACACACACACACACACACACAGTGTTGGATCATTTGTCGGTTGACAAAGTAATTAAATTTATTTATTGCCTAATTATTTATTATCATTATAAACATTTAATCCTGAGAAAGTGTGAGTGTATGTGAAAGTAAGTGATAAGTATAAAATAGTGATATAGATAACAGGATTAATTTGGTTAGTTAATGTGGTTTAAAAGTTATAATTTATATATTGAGTCATTTCTGAGAAACTTAAGACCCAAAGTCAGCTCCAGTAGTGAGGTGTACCTGCTTGCCCAGGAAGAGGTGGTCCACGTGCTGCGTGCTCAGATCCCATAGGACCACCAGGCCTCGACTGTAGCCAATCAGAATCATCCCTGGCTGCTGGGGGTGTTCCTGAAGAGACTCTACCGGCCCCAGAGACTTCCCACATCGGTAGTCATTGGGCAAGCTGAATAAATATATAAATACATCAATAAATATTCAAACAAGTGAACCAACTGATGATGAACTGTTTAAATGCAATCTTGGGTCAATGATATAGTAAATAGAATAAATACATACATAAATATATACACAATATATAAACAAACAAAGATTTAACCAAGTGGACCAACTGCCTGTTCATTTTGGTACAGTTTAACAACACTTGAGAAATTAAGTTTGTGGTACTGCCAACTCTTAATGTTATTGCTAAATGTCCATGATTTCATTTGGCCTAAAAACATATCGGCCATCTTGAATCTACAATATGTGTGCATCCCTCTGTGTTTCCGTTCCTGCCAATGTTAGCATACAGCACAAACCATATCCTGTTGGTACTCTGGAAAAGGTTGCGCTCAGATTTGGCCAAAAGGTTTCCACTGATTGGCTCATCCGGTTTTCAATTTACATTTTTGTATTGTGGAGTGTATCCAGGCTGTTTCTTAATACTTTCTTAAGCAATCCAACAGTTCCCTCACATACAACAAATGGACCCTGGTTTTCCATCAACTGGAGGCAAACGTTTTCCCCAATAGTATATAGTCCTCTTGTAAGCCAAAGGCTTTCAAAACTACAATACCCATCATGCCAAAATACATGGATTTTGGCTGGCTAAACACATGAGAAATGAGCCAGTTGGCAAATACACAAGTATTTGCCAGAGGTTCCTTTGTTCACAGCTGACCAATAGGATCATAAAGAGAAACTAAAATGGAATTATAGTATCAGAATCAATCCCACAGAGAGAAAGCTTGGTTACCAAGTGTCAGATCAAATATGTCAAGATACTAGAAGAACACTATTAAAATCAATCTTTCCATATGTAACGTTAGAAAGTAAATACACACTCGCACCACAAACAAACAAGCCTCCCATTTATACATTTTAATCCACATGCCTTCTGGTGTGTGTGCGTGTGTGCGATATTTCAACAGAAATAATAATTAACATGATCAAAATCATAAATCACATCAAAAACAACAACAACACACCGCAACCACACCACAGGACATGCCAGGATGTCCCAGCAGCATATGGGCTGAGGGCGTGGAGCTGGCCGCATAGTGCGTTTATCCAGAGCTACTCCTCTCTGCAGAGATAACCATTACACAACATGCAGCCGGGCCTCCGCAGCAGGGGAACCAGGGCCAGACACACATTCCTCCGAGGTAACACTGGCGTTTACAGCACAACACACACATTCAGAACACACCCCGGAGCCGTCGGTGGATCTCACACAAACACGCTGAACACACAAACAGGCTCACACTTTCAGAGGGGACGGAATGGAGGGAGTGAGGTTGATGAGGGGCCGAGCGAGCAAGAGAGACCCAGAGAAAGAGAGATAGAGAGAGAAAGAAAGAGAGCCACAGGAGGAAGAGCGGTGGAGAAAGCTCTCGGGGCACTTGGCTACAGATGAGGCAGAACTACATAGCGAGACAGCCAACCAACCGCACACTCGCTCTCTCTCGCTCCCTCAGCAAGGAAGATGCTTCCGGAAGCAGAGGAGCAGAAACATATCAGACAAAGCACTCCATTGTCCGTCGTTCAACAAGTATTTTTAGGTAATCCAGCGTCCTGCTTACATGGTGATGAGCCTGTGTGTGTGTGTGTGTGTGTGTCCACTAGAGATTCGGCTAGAGCGTTTCCCCAACCGGAAAACCAAGTATTGGCAGCTGTTATAAAGCCACACAATCACAAGCTCTCACACACACAAGCCCCTGGGAGGCCAACACGCTGCCCGCTTCCCTCAACAGGCCGGTGTAATGAGGGGTTTGGAGATCTGTCTGAAATACACAGTAGACAGGACGCACACACGCGCACACACACACACACACACACACACACACACACACACACACACACACACACACACACACACACACACACACACACACACACCTTGGCTCCTCTATGGGGACTAATAATAACAGTAAACACTGGTCTCGAATGTTAAACCCAGAACACAAACAAACAGCGATTGAGAAAACTTGCGGATAGCAGATCCAAGTGTTTACATGTCTTGGGAAACAGTCAAGAGCTGCAGTACCACGATGTGCGTTTACGAACGTATCCATCCACTGTTGTATGAATGTACTTTGAAAGCATGCGACTGTTTGTACTTCTTTGTGGGAATGAGTCACTTCTGCTTTCAAGCAGGGCACACAAACTTATCTGGTTTCCTTTCAGGCTTCTACTCCAGACGAATTTAAAGACGACCTGTTAGCATTGTAAGCCACGGTTCAAAAAGACTGTTTTTAGAGTCGTCTTACAGCCTCTTCTGGTCCTTGAACTCACATGACCCCAGCTGACCGCTAGTGGTCCGAGGGTGACATGCCCCATTAGCCTCCGAGAGAGAGAGAGAGAGAGAGAGAGAGAGAGCGAGAGCGAGAGCGAGAGCGAGAGCGAGAGAGAGAGAGAGAGAGAGAGAGAGAGAGAGAGAGAGAGAGAGAGAGAGAGAGAGAGAGAGAGAGAGAGAGAGAGAGAGAGAGAGAGAGAGAGAGAGAGAGAGAGAGAGAGAGAGAGAGAGAGAGAGAGAGAGAGAGAGAGAGAGAGAGAGAGAGAGAGAGAGAGAGAGTGTGTTCAGTTGGCGCTCTGACACGGGGAAGCAGGGTGTTTCATGTTCAAAGAAAGGGTCACATACAGAGTGTGGACGATGGAGGGAGCGCTTGTAAAAACAGTTTAACAGCACCTCTCTCGCTACTTATGATCCTCATGCCACCCACCTCCACCATATTTAAATGAATTGAAATGAGTAATTTTGGCATGAGCAAATGAGAAACTGTCAACACAAGTGGTAAAGCTGTGTAAGCAAAACCAAAAAAAGATGTATAAACAGCGGCAGCTATATAAAAATGTTCTATCCCTTAATGTGTTCTGGCTCTATACTTCCTGTACAGCCAGGATGTCCTATAACTAGTATACTGCCTAAACCAGATGATCTGATCACCCTAACATATGCAACTATTGTTTGTGTTTTTTTGTTATTATATGTTCTATTTTCATTGACAAGTTAAAGGGTAATTGAACCCCAAAAAGATGGCCCTGTTTGGGTGAATAGTGTTGGTGAACATTTCTGTGTTCTTTTTTACTTGAGCAGCTCAAGTCAGTGTGACGTGGGTTTTGAGAACGTTAGACAACGCCCCTCACACTTGCTCCTATGCAACCCAATGGGTCCGTATTTTCTAAAATCTTAACGACAGATCACATTTTTGGAAACGAATAAGTATTATTAGTAGCTTACTTATTAGCAATTCTCACATTGTTGGATACTTCCATCAAAGGAAGTATCGAATAAGAATTATGGCCAACACTCGCTCACTCACCTCTTTATGACCTGGTCTTGGAGAAGAGATTGGTTCTCCCTCAGCGACAGGCGGGGCAAATCCAGGAAGTGGACGCCCCCTCCCTCGGTCCCGACACACAGCAAGTCACATGACCCCAGGAGGAGGAGGACGGTGACCCGTGAGGTACTGCAGGGACAAGAGACAGCAACTTAAATAACGAGCACAGAGTAGTGGGCCCGTGAAGTACTGCAGGGACAAGAGACAGCCGCCTGTGTGATGAAGACAGAGCTTCGATACACCTTTCTTCATTGCACATGCGCTCATTTAATGCTCCCTTAGCATCTTACATGCAACATAAGAATGTGACATAACATGTGGTGTGGTGTGCAGTTTTAGTGTATGCCAGACAAACCCCATCGTGAAGGCTGATTATAGTGGAGATAAGTTGACGTGGGTGCTGCCAAAAGTCGACATCAAAACATCACAAAGCCGACATGAACGAGAAGGTCAGAAACGTCAGAGAAATCAGAAGATAAAAATCCACCTGCAGTTCTCGATGCCGGGCCTTCCTGGCAGGCAGTAACTACACACTTCCTGGAGCCCCACTGTTGGCTCCCGCCTGGCTCCGCCCACTTCCCTAGGAGCCCCGCCCACCAGCTCCCACAAGTGAATGGAGTTGTCGTCCAGCAGTGACAGAAGCCGGCCCTAATGGTGGGGAGGGTGGAAAAGGAGGGGGTCAATCTTGGCCAATAGGATCATCTCTCCTGTTAAATACTAATGACACTGTAGGTAGGATTTAAGAGCTATTCTTCGATTTTAGACCACTTCCGGCTCATTTCTGACCAATCAGGGCATCTTTTCTCCAATTGGTTCAGGGAATCCATCTTGCCTGTCAATCACAGGTGCATGAAGTGCAACAGGGAGCAGAGAGGGGAGGGAGTTGAGTTTCAAAATCTTGCCATCTTATTCTCTCTCTATTTATAACTCTTGAATCTTACCTACAGCAGATTTAGTAGCATGACGTAGATATTTAAAATAAGTTATGGTGCACCATCCCCCAGCTCACCTGAGCGGGCAGGAAGTGGATCTGTGTGACGGCGGCGGTGTCTTTGTGCAGCCCTGTGAACTCCACGCCAGGAGCGCCATATCTGGAGAAGAGGAGGAGTCAAGGAGCAACTACACAGCTGGAGGGAGAACAGAACCCAGCCATGGACACGACCAGCACAAAATTACCGTAGTACACAACCAGCACACAACTGATACATAACTATCACACAACCAATTCATAACCAGCACATAAACAGCACACAACTAATACATAACCATCACACAACTAGAACACAACCAGCACATAAACCAGCACGTGACCATCAAACAACTAGTACACAGCCAGCACACAACAACTCAGCAAGTCTTAAAATGCCATCGCACACTGCAGTGGCGGACTGCATTACAGTGGACAAAAGGTATAATAGGATAGAAAATATTTTTTGAACGAGGAAACCAAACAGACTTACTGGAGAGAGTGAGAGACATACGGAGAGTGAGAGAAAGAGGGAGAGAGTGAGAGGGAATGAGATGTGGCAGTGTAGTCATCTAAATGTTGAAAAATCGTTGGAGCCATTTTGCTAACGGTGCCACAATAGAGAAGTTAGCAAGCTAACGGCAAGTTAGCTGCAATTACAAACACCAGATGACGCAGGGACAGCACAGTGTGTGTTTATGTGCGCGTGCGTGCACGGGTTGCATAGCAATCGCAACGGGAACCTCCATATGTTAGCTCAGTAAATTAAGCAGAGATGTTAAAGTAGATACACTCATACACAAGCCAGGCTAAACTGTGAAATTCAGAGGTTTTCCTCCCCACACACAACATATAATAGCCTGAAGGCGTG
Organism: Lota lota; assembly: GCA_026745465.1. Taxonomy (NCBI): domain Eukaryota; kingdom Metazoa; phylum Chordata; class Actinopteri; order Gadiformes; family Lotidae; genus Lota; species Lota lota. Next base: position 2,962,763 of record JACYXH010000069.1, on the reverse strand, counting down.
TTAATTAAAAATGCATAAACTGGGGGCAATTAAGAAGAAAGTCATGTTGGTGTGGGGGGGAGGGGTGTGTGTGTGTGTGTGTGTGTGTGTGTGTGTGTGTGTGTGTGTGTGTGTGTGTGTGTGTGTGTGTGTGTGTGTGTGTGTGTGTGTGTGTGTGTGTGTCTCCTCCCCTGCAAGCAGTTCTGTATGGAGGATTTTATCCCTCTCTCTGCTTTGATTCCCGACATTCTCCCTCTCTAGGGTCTTGTGAAGTGCACTACTGGCATTCCAATCATTCAAGGGTCTGCATATTTACGTGTGTGTGTGTGTGTGTGTGTGTGTGTGTGTGTGTGTGTGTGTGTGTGTGTGTGTGTGTGTGTGTGTGTGTGTGTGTGTGTGTGTGTGTGTGTGTGTGTGTGTGTGTGTGTGTGTGTGTGTCTTTCAGAAGCCCATTTAGTCATGGGTCATCATGGAACACCAAAGCACCCCAAGCCACAGGCGTTGGAGGGGTACAGACACAACAACCTAGATTGAGTGGTGGAAGATCATAGACAAACTCATACATTGAAAACAAAACAAACACGATGTTGGGTTCACTGGCACTTAAACAGAGGCAGGAGACCGTAGTAAAACGGAGCCTTCTTCAGTAGAGGAGTCCACACGAATGGAAGAGACCTAATGGAGTGTTACCGACGAAGTTGGTAGGAATGTTTTAACGTTTTGAAGTTAAACTTTTAAATGCACATGATGTTTGATGTATATTTTTTCGCATGGCCGTATCCTCTTCTGTGGGTAAGTGCGTGCGTGTCTAAATCTACAACTCCAGTAACATGACTAAGGAGCATGTCAACAAACCATCCCATTTCCTCTCGTTCCCACATTTCCATTCGTCCATTCCATTTCATCTACTTTTATCCAAACGACTTGTTTTATTCAGACACAGGGCATGCAGGAGCAGGTAGGCGGCAGCAGTTGGGGATCGAACTCACAACTGTTCAGCTGTGAGTAGAACTGTTCCGGATAGTGTAGCCTCTACCCTGTCGGTCCTCTCTACAGCTCTGCATTTCTGATGGAAACGGTATAAACAAATGTGTGTTGAAAACTGTGAGTCTAGCCAAGGTAATTGCAGCAAGATCAGAAACAGAGCGTAGTAAACTCTTTCCATGGCACATTACAGTGGGAGACGGCCCAATGGAGACAATGAGGTAAAATACAGCAAATAAAAATCAATAAAAGAACAATGAAAGGTTCCCCCATGCCAGACAGCCAAAGGCATGAACACAACTCGTATTGGTAGCGGATGTCATGACGAACAAATAAAGAAAAGGGACATTTATAGTGAAATAAAGCACGAAGTCATCCATTGAGGCAACGCCCTTAATTTTAGCATGAAGGGCTTTGCGCTATTGAAAGGAAGCTAGCAAGCAACAAGAGCTAATCACACATACACAGTTGTGAGAACAGCTGGCTGTGTCTTATGTCACCACCTCATATTTATATATTCACCGCTATATCTTGAGTTTAAACCGCTAGCTATTGGGGAATCTATTAGCAGAGGTTTCTTCATGTATATTCTACTACCTCCTACTGTGAATGTACATGGTATAAAAGTAAACCCATTTACTTTTTAAAGGACAGACTGCAGACGCCCAACTAACCCATTGGCATATAGAATGCTCATAATGATGATGGCTGGGACGGGTACTAGATCATAAAAGATTCAAAATAAGACCTGTCCCGCTGTTGAGTTAATTAGACCAAGTGAAGCCCATGCTAATAGTCTCCTTTTAATTACTTTCTTGTCACTTCACGTGCAGGCTTCTGCTGCAACAACAACCATCTCCTCTCGCCTATTTTCCATCATTTTCATTTAATAGCCTTGGAGACCAATGAATCAATTTCTTCCCTTGTTTATCACGGGCCGATCAGCAAACAGATGGAAAAGTATTCCAGCATGCCTTACAACGGGGACCTTGCAGACAACAGACGTTCCACTCTGTTACTCTTAAGTAAAAGGTTATAAACAGACAGGCGATGGGGTGGTCTCTCCATTCCAGCAGACAAAGTGGGACCGAACAGGAGATAGTCTAGTAGTGCATTGGGTGTTTTGACTCCGAGCCAAACGGTTCTGGGCTCAAACCCCAATGTCTGCAGTCGACATGTAGGCATCCCAGAGCAAGACTTCCAACCCCTACCTGCTCATCAAGCCGCTTTGTATAAAAGCATTTGCTAAATGACTCCAGTCAGTTCAAAGAGAGACAAAGTGGGGACCAAACCGGCAGACAGATCAAAGAATTGGGATGACAGAATGGGACCTCCGATGTAACCCCAGGCAGACCGGTTTATCCACAACTACTTCCAAATGAGGCCAAGACCAAACTGAGATCGAGGTTTGCTCCAAAACAACCTGTCACTCAGGAAATGCCATCGGAGACCGTCGCCAAGGCCAAATATGGAAGAAAGGAAAGAGTTTGCAAAGGGACACAATGTTGGCAGGACAGAAGACGCTGATTATCCCAATAATCTGTGCATCTCACACACAGGTGATAGTCAATCCAATCTTTGTGATCTACCGACCATGAAGACAAACAACCTGCTGCTAATGACCACTTTAACACACCCACATATGGAGTCACTATAATGACCGCTAATGACTGAAACACTCATTAAAACACACACACACACACACACACACACACACACACACACACACACACACACACACACACACACACACACACACACACACACACACACACACACACACACACACACACACACACACACACACACACACACACACACACACACACACACAGGAGAGCAGTGTGTGATTGGCCAGTGATGCAGAGAGCCGTGTTGGGAAGGATAAAGCGATTTCACGGTCTGAATACGCATCAACAGACAGCATTGTTACACACACTCACACACACTTTTTCCGCCTTTTTCTCCACAGACCAAACTCATTGAGAGGAATTAATTCATGGGTTTATTGAACTCTGGGTGGATGGGTTTTATTCCGTAGACACAAAGCTTAACAAAAGTGATGTCTTGTGAGTCTTTCATCACGTAATAAGGAACTCAACGATGCATCACAACTTCTGAGTAATTATCTCAAAGCCTACACCACACACACACTTCAGATGTATTGTGTACTGGAGGCCTGTGACATGGTTAGCTGAACAACTCCTCCCAGCCACTAGAGAAAAACACACACACACACACACACACACACGTTGCTTTGACAAGGGAGAGTTGAATGACGGAGAGGGAATGAGACAGTGGGGTGATATAGGGAGTGAGAGACTGTTGGGCGAGATAGGGAGTGAGGGACTGTTAGGCGAGATAGGGAGTGAGAGACTGTTGGGTGATATAGGGAGTGAGAGACTGTTGGGCGAGATAGGGAGTGAGGGACTGTTAGGCGAGATAGGGAGTGAGAGACTGTTGGGTGATATAGGGAGTGAGAGACTGTTGGGCGAGATAGGGAGTGAGGGACTGTTAGGCGAGATAGGGAGTGAGAGACTGTTGGGTGAGATAGGGAGTGAGAGACTGTTGGGCGAGATAGGGAGTGAGAGACTGTTGGGTGAAAGACAGTTGAGGTGAGATAAAAATTTGGGGTGAGAGGGAGTGAGACACAGTTGGGTTAGCGGGAGTGAGTAAGACACAGTTGGGTTAGCGGGAGTGAGTAAGACACAGTTGGGTGAGAGGGAGTGAGTAAGACACAGTTGGGTTAGCGGGAGTGAGTAAGACACAGTTGGGTTAGCGGGAGTGAGTAAGACACAGTTGGGTTAGCGGGAGTGAGTAAGACACAGTTGGGTGAGAGGGAGTGAGTAAGACACAGTTGGGTGAGAGGGAGTGAGTAAGACAGTTGGGTGAGAGGGAGTGAGTAAGACACAGTTGGGTGAGAGGGGGAAGGAGACAGTGGCCCAATGAAAATCAGGAACAAATACAACCTACAAGAAACAGGGAAAGGGGGTGAAAGGGGGTAAAGAGAGACGCAGACATACGGGAGGGATAGATGCAGAAATGGAGTGTGATGGAGGGACACAGGGAGGAGGGGTGAGGAGCGTAGGAAAACAGAGAAACATAGGGGAGAAAAGCAAACAGAGTGGGTCCAGCAGGGAGAGGAGAGTCAACAGAAAGATGAATCAGTGACCGCTTGCCCAGCTGGCTTCCATCACACACACACACACACACACACACACACACACACACACACACACACACACACACACACACACACACACACACACACACACACACACACACACACACACACACACACACACACACACACACACACACACACACACACACACACACACACACACACACACACACACACACACACGTAGTTCGAATGCAAAGCTAAATGCTTCACTTGGCATTACAACTCCTATTAACTCAATTTTACTATCCAATTTGAGTAAATATACCTTTGATGAGACAATAAGGAATAATTACATTTCCAAACAACAAGCAGGAGATCTCGAGTAGAAAAAAAAAGAATACATCGGCGTGTCCCAACAAAAACAGCGGTAGCAGCAGCATGACCAAGCAAACACAAACGCATCTATCTTTTCCACCCCACATGCCAGAGATAGAGAAAATAATAGGGAAGGTTGTAACAATGGAAAAACACTGCAAGGCCTCCTCCGTGGTGGGCTAATTGACAACAGAAGAAGAGAGGCGACTCCTGCGAGTGGCCCAGTGGCCTCTGGAGGAACCCAAAAAATATCTGGAAAGTTCTGGAGAGACATGCCACAGAGGTCTTCTTCTAAGACCAATAATAGGAGTACTTGGTAGGGTACATGCCAGTACAAAGTACTTTTGAGTACTATTTTGAGTATACTAACCATAACATCACCAATGAAAACAGTGAAATCCCCAATATTCTTGTGGGCCTATACTTTTTCGTTTAAATGCTTTGTTGCGCTTGAACAAAACAAAAACCATACAGAAAAGTGTCAAGTTTTAGGAATCCCCCTCCATTATTATTAAAATATGTTCATGCCCAGCTGTAGGTTGTCCCAAGTCACAGGATGTGTCCTTGTTCCAAACGGTTTCACTAAGTTCATATGGTTTGATAAATTAACCATTCAGACTCATAGTGGAACAGGTTTTGGCTACAGCACACTTTATTATGCTGGCCGCGCTGAGACCATTTATTAACAAATGTGAGTGATTATTTGCGTTGCAATGAGAAGTGTGCCATTATGAGTATATTAAAGCTGGATTTATAGTTGTTTGCGTTAAACACGGATGTGCATAGTTGAGATAATTACCATTTATATATACATAAAGGTCAGATCAATGGCTTTCTGGAAAGTTGCCAGATATTCAGAGAACACTTGACTTGACAGAGAGATAAGATCCTATGTCAGACAGACATACAGACACACAGCAGCTGGTTCGAGGTTCACACACAGAGCAAGTGTGTTAGTAGCACAGTTATTCCTGTTCCACTTCAAAAACAAGATTGAATAACACACCAGCCATGTCTGCTCACAAGGGGTCCATCACACGCCCGCACATGCGTTCACGCTACAGTTCAACAAGAAGGTGCTGATTGCGCTAAATGCTGGGCTGAGGAGCAGGTTACATTCTTTATTTTGAAACCCCATTCAGTCTGCATACAGCGTCCGCATCCACAGCACCGGTTGTCTTGGAAACAGTCTCTAAAGCAGCCCTTCATTAAGACGAGACTTCGCAACAAAGCCCTTACTCACCAAGTGTGCATGCACACACGCACACACACACACAGGGTTAACCCAGGGCAGCGCAACATGAATTCCACAACAGGAGCCTAACTCCCCCGGATCCAGGCCAGCCAGTCTCCCCCTCGACACACACACTCTCTCTCTCTCTCTCTCTCTCTCTCTCTCTCTCTCTCTCTCTCTCTCTCTCTCTCTCTCTCTCTCTCTCTCTCTCTCTCTCTCTCTCTCTCTCTCTCTCTCTCTCTCTCTCTCTCTCTCTCTCTCTCTCTCTCTCTCTCTCTCTCTCTCTCTCTCTCTCTCTCTCTCTCTCTCTCTCTCTCTCTCTCTCTCTCTCTCTCTCTCTCTCTCTCTCTCTCTCTCTCTCTCTCTCTCTCTCTCTCATTCCCCGTGCTGATCCTCACCATGTGGTCAGAACAGGGAATCTCTGGGTGTAATATGACTCTGGGCTTCACAAACAGAAAGGCAAGCAAGAAAAAGAGTGTGTGAGAGTGTGTGCCCGCGCGTGCGTGTGTTTCAGCGCATGACGAGTTTAGAGAGCTGTAAAAAGTCCACATTTGTGTTTTGCTGTCTGATTCACAGCATTACTCTTGCCATTATGCAAACATACAAAACCAATGGTGAGAAAAGTGCACATATGGCCTGTGTGGGCAACAGAGACGAGCGTTGCAAGTGTTTCTTTCTGGCAGGATCTTTTAGAAAACCCATCAAGGGCAAAGCTTTAAGTTTGAGATCCATCATCGCTGAGAATCTTGAGTTTAAAAAAAGAGGGATGCTTTTTGTGTGTCCAAAAGTTACCAACCATCCATATTTAACATACATTTATAGTTATTCATTGTAGTTTAGTGGTTTGACGGCTTCTGCAAGGGACTCGTGTTTGGTTAACTACAGCACTGCGTCTCATTGTCTATCTAGGTCTACATCTCTTCCGCCTTCTCTCTCGCTGTCCGTGTACGCGCACGTGTCTCTAGCCAGAGCCTGGTACCACCAGCCTCCCTAACACAGAGAAGCTCTCAAAGCACTGAAACACCAACCCCCCCCCCCCCCCCCCCCCACCCCACCCACGTCCACCCACCCACCACCTTTGGATCAATAAAACACGACGAAAGTCAAATATCAACGCATGTGTCAGGGTGACATCAAGCAGAACTTCCTGTCAGCCTCGGACAGTCTCTTACACACACAATGCATAACGTGGCTCCATCCACTGGCCGCTGTCGCATTACAGCTAAAATGCTAAAAATAACCCCATGGTACAACAGTCCAACGGTTAGTCAGCATTAACATTATTGTATGGTTGACGATTTCATAGATGATATGAAGGCTTACTTCATTGGTTACGGCAATACAGACCGGTGACAACTGTGCTGCATTACTGAACGTTTCTTTATCAAAGTGAAGCCAAACCGATGACAGAACAACCGGCCTATTTCAGTTTTAATACTTGTTTGGCAGCAGGCTCAATCAGAGAATGGCTTCTGGGCGGGATAGCATACAAACGTATCTATAGCGTAATTTCACGCAACATTACTCAATGGAATTATCTGCAGCACATTAGCTGCTAGCGAACCAGATTCTCTAGTACTTTAAAAATACAGGAAACGGCGGCCGTGCCGCTTCCTTTGCGTGAAAATAAAAACCAAAACAACCCCCTATCATTTGTAATCTGATTTATATCAGCTTGATTTGGCCGTTTGATCTCAAATCCGTGTCTGGAAGATTCTGGTCGGAGCATCTGTGTTCGACTACTGAAGCGCATCAAAGATGTCCATCAAATGCATCATCTTAGAAGAATGTTTCCAGCTTGCGGCTAAGCGACAACAGATATGTGTCGGGATTGTTGGAGACGAGGGAAGAAATGACCCCCTGCTTGGCTCAATTACTCTCAAATAAACTGCCATTATTAAAATGCTATCTTGAATCTCTAACACTATGTGTAGAGCATATTGTTCTATTAACCAATACATAGCTATAGACGTTCACAAAAACAATTTCAGGAGGAAACACAAAGAAGTGACCTACAAACCGACAGACACAGAGAAACAGAATGAGGGAGAGACCAAGAGAAACAGAGAGAGGGCTAGAAGAACAGTCAGAAAACGTTATAAAAAGAGTGATAGAAAGAGAATGATGAGATCGATAACAGAAAAACCGAGAAAGAAACAGAGAGAGACAGACCGAGTGTGATAAGATAGAAAAGGCTACCAGTTGGGTGCAGATCTCACATGCATGGAGACAGACACAGGGGTCTGGGCCCCAGCAGACAGATTGGAGGAATAAGACTCTGGCCATCAGCCACATCACCTCAACTTAGTCTACTCTTAACAGCCACTTGGGCATCAACCAAACAGCAAGCCAGCATCCGAACGTGGCTTGTTGCTACATTACAGAAAAGACTGTTGGAGACAGAGCCAAAAATGGGTCAGTTTCAAACCATGGTGTCAGGGCTACCAAACAACAGTTTACGGTCACATTGTCAAGAATGAAAGACAGCACAACAGCAACAATAGTAGTTTCAGTTCACAAGTTAACAAATATACTTTTTTTTTTTATCCATCTCACGTAGGAATTGACGACAAAAGCACAAAATGGGCTAATCTCCACAACCTACCTGTAAGCCTCCTTGAGCAACATGAACTAACCCCTATACCTGTAGAAGCTAAACCCCGACATTATTCCCATAGATTGGACAACATCCTAACACAATTTGTACAGAATTGTTATACGTATCGGACCTTAGAAATCATTGTAAAATCGTATCGTGAGATGGATACATTTTGACAGCTCCAGACTTGGTGCCTATGGCCATGATCTGCAGCCTGGGGTCAAACGCCAGGGAGCTGGGCTGGTGGGGGAAGCCATGCTCCACCGTCTGAGAGAGAGACATAGGGATATACAGAGAGAGAGAGAGAGAGAGAGAGAGAGAGAGACAGAGAGACCATTCAACGCCATAGAAACACAAGCAAAACACAAGAGGATGGAAAACAGCACACAATGAACTTTACGAGCCCTACTTAAATGTCGTCTGATGTCATTTGATTTGTAAAATTTACATTTGAAAAACATTGGTAAAATTGTAAGCAGAAACAATGCTGACAATGAAGGCTGGGGGGGGGGGGGAAGGAAAGCAGTGGTTCTTTTTACATCTCGTATTTGTGTGTGTGTGTGTGTGTGTGCGCATGTGTGCACACCAGAGAGGCTTCTGAAAGTTCTGTGTTCTACTTCTGTAACACATTTAAATACCCTTGGATTTAATAACGTGGAAAGTTCTCATCCCCAAAAAAAAACACTAATGAGTTGGATGATGTCAACACATTGTCAGTTGTTAACCATGCTAACTTCTGCACGCATCATGTTCACTACTTGTTTGCCATATAATCTATAGCTTCAACGGCATCGATTGCTCCAGCTACTAAACCTGCCATCTATCATTTGGCCACTGCGTTACCTTAAAAAGGCATGTCAATTTAAACATTATTGTCAATTCTTCCTATTTTTGTTCTCATTTTAATGACAACTTTCAACATTTCAAAATCACTCTAGAGTTTAGAGTTCCGATTTGCTTCAAGGTCAACAGACTGCTTTGGAAGTCTTGACTACTAGGTCGTGCATTTGGTTCTTACTATTCTTCATATAATCCCAAGTAAACGCCACTCATTCAAACAAACAGCCACCCAGGAGAACTGGGTCTGAACTGTGGATTTAATCTGCACTGGGCGGGAAACGAGACGCCAAAGATGTGTAGCATGTCACAGAGGTAAAAGTTTACCTACTAGGGTCAGACAAGCAGCAAGACAACGACATACTGGTTAGATCAATAACACACACGGCTGCCCTCAAGAGAAACTGACCTATGAGACCCTTTTAGCAGCTGGTTTCGGTGTGCCTTGGCTTGACAGGGCGATGATTGTGTAATGTCCACTCTACTGTCTATGCGTGTCTGTCTGTGTGTGTGTTCCATCCAAGAACATTAAAAAAATAAGAAAAATAAAAAAATCTTTGGCTCCTGCATTTGACAGATGCAGCATAATTTCTAGGCCACACTCAGTTTCAATTTTGTATTTGGCCTAGATGTGTCGTTTTAATAACAGTAGGCCTATATGTGTTATGTTGACAGCCTCTGCATTACTCAAGAGTTCAATGCCATCGATTCAAGGCCATGTGAGCTTGCCAACGACAGAGGGGTTCATCCCCCGCTGAAAGCACCGCAATAAATGCTACCTGATACGTGTAGTTATCAATCCAGCCCTTGCTCCGGACAAATGTTAAAACCTTCAGGAGCAACCTACTTTTAAGTGCACACCACTTTTAGAGACGGGACTAAACACACCAGAGTAAAGCCATACGTCACTGACAAAGCATCTAAATATGTATGTCCCAGGCCTACATATTGGAAATAGTGAAGAAATGGTAGTAGAGATTGTGGTTTAAAATCTAACCTATATGCAGACATTGAGGGGGATCATCAATGGCCTACTACTGCTTTCTGGGACACAGAACAGTTAGCCAATAGACAACAACAGATCTGTGTAATCAACGAAATCAACAAGTGTCAACAAGCATTTCGTTG
>JACYXH010000069.1:2945000-2947500 GCA_026745465.1 Lota lota | reverse complement strand
ACATTAACGGGGTGTAACCTGGTTATAGTGTATACATGGTTACCATAGAGACGTTAATGGGGTGTAACCTGGTTGTAGTGTATACATGGTAACCATAGAGACGTTAATGGGGTGTAACCTGGTTGTAGTGTATACATGGTAACCATAGAGACGTTAACGGGGTGCGACCCGGTTATAGTGTATACATGGTTACCATAGAGACGTTAATGGGGTGTAACCCGGTCGTAGTGTATAAATGGTAACGATAGAGACATTTATGGGATGTAAACCGGTCGTAGTGTATACATGGTAACCACGGAGACGTTTATGGGGTGTAACCTGGTTGTAGTGCATGGTGACGTAGAGTTCGTTGTCCAGCTTGAGAGCCATGCCCCAGATGACCCTACGGAACCACAGACTGTAGTTGGCGTCCACCGGCTCCGCCTCTGTGGCGATGTCCAGGATGTACTCACGCTTGTTGAGCGGACGCACGTTCTGACCTGTGGACGGAGGGACGGACGGACACACACACACACACACACATACAGACACACACACACACACACACACACAGACAGGCACATGGGAACACACAGGGACAGGGACAGGGAAACGAATAAACGTATTACAATTGAATATAACTTAATATAATATAGCTTTCTTTGTCCACTAGGTGGAGATATGCCTTTTGCTCCTTCGAGTTTTTTTAACAACATATTCCTACAGAAAATAAAAGGCACCATACTAAACACTATAATAGAAGTGAACAAATTCATGCATAAAATGTGTTGAGGTCATTAACAAGCGTAATGTCATTCTGTTTTGTTTTTCAAGTGAGGTAGGTGTATTTTACCTCTGTGCGTGACTACAAAGATGGCGTACTCCTCCATGGCCTCCGGCCTGTGTAGACTCATCTCAAAGCAGAGCTCTTCAATAGCGTCCAGAGCCACCTGAAACAACATACCAAAATAACATACAGGCCAGTTATAGCACCATGCTACTCTTAGCATCATGCTAGCCCCAGTATCTTTGTTACCTGAGGCTTTGCCTTCACCTAGAATGATTTGATTAACTGTGCCACAGAATAGTGTCAATGTGTGGTAGTTACTCACAGAGCAAGTCTTGACTTTCAGGTGCCTCTCGATCCCCCCTGGCAGCAGGAACAGTTGTCTCTTGGAGCTCCGCCCAGCCTGCATATAAACCAACCAATCATCATTGAGTCATGATTGACAGATCTACAGCAGTCAAGATCACGGGATATAGAATCACAAGGAATGCTGACCAGCATAGCTTTGAGCTCCATGCTGTTGGGGAACTCCACGCGGCCGCCATATTGGAAAGTCCTCCTTAAATTCTGCTCACAGGCATTGGCGATGCCTGTAAATAAAACAACAGCAGAATAAAAACATATTACTGATGTAAATCAGCGGTTCTTCATTTATGAATGTCAGTAACTGATGTATATGACTTCATTCATGATTATCAGTTAATGATGTGTATTACGTCATTCATGATTGTCAATTCCCTATCCATTTTCTGTTTTACCACTGCTTTGTACTTAACCATTTGTATTCAATTGACTGTTTTGCATTTATTTCATGTCTGCCAAACAAGCTGATGGATAGATGGATGGATAGCTGAATGAAGTGACAATGGATAGATAGATGGATGGTTGGATGTTTTCCAGAGAGATATATATGAATGATCCAATAATTGTATGGATCGGTGGATGGTTGGATGATTTCTAGAGAGGTATATATATGAATGATCAGATGGCTGTATGAAGGTGAGCAGGGGGGGTGTGTGGACCTTGGAACTGGACCCCCGGGCCAGCGCACGCGTCCTGAAGGAACTTGAGGAGGTAGGGCTTCAGAACGTCAGAGCAGCGGTGGTATGCTGTCAGGATGTACAGCAACCTCCAGCCCCTCTGACAGCTGTCCCTACACACACATATATACAGTATGCACCCATATACACGCACACACATGCACGCACACACATGCACACACACACACACACACACACAGGCATAAACAAACACAAACTGACTTCCCATTAATGGAGAACCGTCACACTGAAGTTTATTTTCTAAATACATTTTAGTGGCACCTTCAATTGAAGATATTCTTATTCTTATTCTTATTCTTATTCTTATTCTTATTATTCTTATGAACACTAACCCGCCTGTGTGCATCTGCATCTGCATCTGTGTGTGTGTGTGTGTGTGTGTGTGTGTGTGTGTGTGTGTGTGTATGTGTGTGTGTGTGTGTGTGTGTGTGTGTGTGTCTCTCACGGTTTAACGCTGGTGTTAGCGGTGACCTGCTTCATCAGCTGGCAGTACGCCTCGTCCTTCATCAGACCATGGTCCCCACTCAGCTGGACTCACACACAAACACACGTACACACAAACAAACACACACACACATATGCACAGAAACACAGATGCACATGCATGGATGTACACAAACACACACACACACACACACACACACACACACAGAAAAACAAATGCATCAAACCT
>JACYXH010000069.1:2917500-2937500 GCA_026745465.1 Lota lota | reverse complement strand
ACAATTGAAAGGATATACAGTTGGACATCAGATTTTATTTTTTGACGTTATAGATATTGAGCAGTTGCTTCCTGATAACTGTAACAGCTACGACTAGCAAGTGTGCTAAAGCTTATAAGTTCTACTGAATTGGCACCAGTTGGACTATGGGACCATTATGTCCTGTGGTGAAGAATATCCTCATTGACCGTCTCTTCCAGGGACATGACCTTTAGTACAGTGTGGATTGTGTTGATCAGGGGCATCGTGGGGACCATACCAGTATGATGGCCTGCTGGTTTATCAGAGCCTGCTGCTGCTGAGCCAGTAAGTCCTGGTCAGATCCTTCAGGACAGATAGACAAACACACAACTGTTAGGGGGAGAACAAACAAACTAATCTATTGGTGTAATTCACTGGAATACCACAGCAAAGGCACACAAACACACAGCAAACATCCTGTATCTGTCCAAGGCTGAACAGGCAGGACTAACTTTGTCAACATAAAGACCATGGATTTTAACACAGTATCAAACAGACGAACAGCAAATGTTCACCGCAATGATGCAAACATGCTAGTGGCAATAAAGCATTGGACTTGATGACCAAAACGTCGACAGAGCATTTACGCAGAAAAAGGATACTGAAATTGGTCTTACATTACAACAGGAATACATTACAGCTATTGTGAACATTGATGGACATTGTTTTATCCTGCTTTAAATAAAGATAATTCAAACTCCATAGCATGGCCATGAACTCCGACCACTCCCAGTTTTTTCCACATGATTTCAAAACAGTTCTCCTGAAGACTCATGGCTTCAGAAGCCAAACATCCAAAGCGTACATTGAAATAACTTCCAATTTTCTAATCATCACAGATTTTCAAAGCCAGAGGCTTCATGCATGCCGAGAGATCCACTCCATGCAGACACTCCACTCCACGGTTTGTTCACCTGCTGCCCTGGCGCCTACACCCGGCATCCCCGGCACCGCCGGCAGGGGAGGCATACCAGGGAGAGTGCCCTGCATGGGAATCGAACCTGCACCACCCACACCCCCAGCCCCACCCGAGGAGATGGAGCGCGAGCGTGCTGACGCAGGGGTGAAGCGGCCGGCGGGCGGGGAGGTGGGCGGGGAGACGGAGGAGGAGGGGGAGTCGGCGGCCGTCTGGTAGTGGTAGGGTTGCGACGGCCGGTTGTACTGGTGGTACTGCGGTGGAGAGGGCTGTTGTTGCTGCCGCAGTTGCTGCTGTTGGTGTTGTTCGTGGTGGTGGTGGTGGGAGGGGATGGGCATGGCCGGGACGGGGGGCATCATTCCCCCTGCGACCGGCAGCACTGGCACGGCTTTGAGGAGCGTGGCGGGGCAGAGGGGGAGGGTGGGGAACGTTGGGAGATAAGTAAAGACTGCTGTGTTTAGAATAACCTCTTTTGGCAAAGGCTTAAGCCTTTCACCTCATTTTTGCAGTAGCTGAACACAAACAACAAATAGAGTCATATTGTTTTTATGGTGAGAAGCACACGGAATGTAGTGTGGTTGTATTTTCTTGCTCTCTCTCTTTGTTTTTGTTATTTTTGCATGTGTCCCGACACTCCCGGCTTTAGTGAAGCTTTTGTGGCAGGTCCAATACTCAGAGTAAATCGCTGATGTTCTGCTGATGTAATAGATCCCAAATGCATTTTCTGAAGGTTGTTCAAGGATATTCTATCAGAATATATATATATGTAACATATTCTCAGAATTAAAAAAGGATAGCTCACACGCAACACAGCTTCCTAATTAATGAATGTGGGAGTGTGTGTGGATGATGGCTGGTTTAAGCAGCCTCACCTGGCCCGAGTCAGACTGATTGGAGTCTGGAACTGGGTGAGGCTGCACATCTGTTGCACATTGAGCAATCAATGTGCACAGGTTAAACCAGCCATCACCGCACACACTCGGGAGAGCTCTCCTACATGGCAGCATGGAGCACCATCTGCATGTATAATTTTACTCAACCTTGGCAATAAACCGGTTTCAACATCACCACCCTGTGTCCTTTTGTTTTGGAGGAGCCCAAGAGAAGTCACCTAGGTGGAGTATGGCAGCCACCTAGGTGGCGTGTAGTAATGGACTTTGCTACAATGAACTTCCTAGAATAATCCTGAGGAGGGTGGAGAAAGATATACAGACACAGACAAAGACACAGAGAACAAATGAAGAGAGAGAGAGAGAGAGAGAGAGAGAGAGAGAGAGAGAGAGAGAGAGAGAGAGAGAGAGAGAGAGAGAGAGAGAGAGAGAGAGAGAGAGAGAGAGAGAGAGAGAGAGAGAGAGAGAGAGAGAGAGAGAGAGAGAGAGAGAGAGAGAGAGAGAGAGAGAGAGAGAGAGAGAGAGAGAGAGAGAGAACTAGACAAAGACCGAAAGTAGGAAATAGAGAAAGGAAAGATGGAAGAGAGGTGATGAAGGACAATAAACAGTGCGTTCCAGATGTCTGGGAATGTGAGCCATTTTTCTGGGTGAGAGGAGGATAAAAAGAGGTCATATGATGAGGTCAAATGAAGAGGTAATGAAAAGAAAACACTTTGTCGCAGGAGGAGTAGAGAAACGTCTTAAAATGGTCCAACATCGATCGAGATGCGTCACAGAGCTTCCCCTAGGGCCTAGAAGCTAGAACATTGCACGTCTGAAGTGCATAGAAAGCTTTGGTGTCTTGTTTTTGGTGTCTCGTTCATGGGGTTTAAGATAAAGTGAATTTGGAATTTTGGAAATCACTTTAATTATACCTAGGTTTTCTTTCAAAAAGGTGAGAAAGAGAGAGGGAGAAAGGGAGAGAGATTGAGAGATAAAGACAAGGATAAAAAGAGATAGAGAGACCTATAGCCGAGGGACCAGTAGGCCCAGGTTACAGTTTATGGTGCAGAATGCATAATGGATGAGGGCTCACAGACTCATGTCCAGCTGTTAGCTAAGGTTAACTGTCTGTCTGTCTACCCGCCTGCCAGCCCACTCGCCCACCCATCCGTCTGTCTGTCTGCCTGTCTGTCCATTTGATTGAGCCATCACAACCATTTGGTATTTATGTATAAAGTAAATATGCCAAATGTCAAACAACAAAAACCCTTCAAGCTTGTTTTGAAAGACTTTGAATGAAAATAATCAAAAGGCCATCTCCAAATCCAGACAGACTATATAATATAACATTAGTGACAGCTTCTGTAAGGATTTTGACAGCCGATCCAGAAACAACAGAAGACCTTCCCTCTGCCCAGCCTAGCACCTGCGTCCAAGTATTTAAGACCCACTTCAAGCACAATGAATAATAGATGCAGTGGGAAACAGAGAGGGCGAGAAGGAGATCCCGAGTAAAACAGAGACACAAGTAGAGGGGAAAGAGAGGTAAAGAAACCAAGGCAAGAGAAAGGGAGAGAGAGTGAGAGAGAGAGGATGAATGAAAGATTGAAAGATTTACATTTCTTTGGAAATATAAATAACATTTAATGCCACAAACATATATAAACAGCCAGACAGAGAGACACACACCCATGCTAATAAATACATAATACCATCATATACTATTGAAACACCAACATGTGCATAATAAACATACACACAACCAACAAACCCACCCACCCACCTACCCACCCACCCACCCACCCACCCACACAGCGTGCCTCACCTCCAGGGTGTATTCCTGGGGGATAGGGTCGGCTCCGGGGCGCAACTCCTTCATCTGCTGGGACCCCCACACCTCCCCCTCCTTTCATCCTAGCTGTCAGGCTGGCCGTCCTCTCCATGTCCTGTTACACACACACACACACATACACGGTAAGGTGGTGTGGAGAAATATGTCTTCGGCAGGTACACTGAGTCAGGTGTATCTAACCCAGAGTGAGAGGGGGGAGGGAGAAGAGAGAGAGAGAGAGAGAGTGGGGGGAGAGAGTGGGGGGAGAGAGAGAGGGTGAGTGAGGGCACGATGGAGAGAGCGAGTGATAGAGAGTAGGATCATTCAGAGAGAGAGCGAGGGGGGGGGAGAGAGAGAGTGCAGTAGAGAGAGAGAGAGAGAGCGAGTGACAAAGAGAGTAGGATCATTCAGAGAGAGAGACTTGTATTAGTTGGTTCGGACTCCCCCACACCTCAGGCTGATAAAGGCTTTGTGGGAACTAAAAACTTCCTGGGTGGTGCGGAGTTGAAAACACACCCACACAGCCTATGACGACCACCCACACACATACACACACACGCACACGCACACACACACCTGCACATAATACTGACAGACACACACACACATTCATGCACACACACACACACACACACACACACACACACACATCTGTGTCAGTTTGCCTCAAGAGCTTTTGATAAGCCTGGGTCAGACGGACGGAAAGGGCTGGACGGACAAAAATGAGGCCAAAGCAGATGGGCAGACGGAGTGATAGATAGACGGATAAACGGCTAATGGTTCCTGGGGTGGGGGGGTTGCCAGGTAACGTAACAGGTCATGTGTGTATATTAGCTCTATCAATGCTCTCGCTCCATTCAGGAAGACAGGGTCAGGTAACACGCACCCCTGGCAGCTCTCTGAATGCAAAACACCCCCCGGACCACAATAGGAACTATGGTACAACAATGTGAACTCTAGAGCTTGAATATGTTCTGTGGGGATAGAATGATGAGTCTGGTGCAAGAATATGTATTTTAGAGCTAAAATAATTACCCTGCAAGGCTATGTACTCAGTTGCAACAATATGTACTCTGTAGCTAGTGTACAAGGCAGAGAGAGAGTGAGACGAATAAAGAGAGGGCCAGTTTTGTTAGAGGTGTGCGTAGTGTTGATGAGTAACGTGAACATAGTGTGTGTTTGTGTTGTCGTGTTAGAATGTATGTGTCTATATGTTATATATGTGTGTGTGTATGTGTGTGTGTCCATATTTGTGTGTGTGTCTATATTTGTGTGTGTGTGTGTGTGTCTGCATGTGTGTATGTGTTTGTTTGTGTCCATATTTGTGTGTGTGTATGTCTATATGTGTGTGTGTGTGTGTGTGTGTGTATATGTTTGTGTGTCTGTGTGTGCGTGTGCGTGCCTCTATCTGTCTATCTCACCTGGCTGCTGTCTGACAGCACCGGGTCAAACAGGCTGTCCAGGTAGCGGTCCATGCCTCGGTCCCGCTGGGCCTGCCCCTCGCTGAACGCGTCAGACTCCACTGCAAACACACACGCACACACACACACGCACACACACACACACACAGCAGATTACTCTGTTGTGTTGCCGATAATTCTTTCTCTTTCAGAGCTTGTGTGATACCCTTTCTCCATGCCTACATAACATTAGCAAAGCACTTGTGTCTGATTTACAAGAATCACTGGTAAATAACTAAGAAGTAACAATTTCACTTTTCTTCTTTTACTTTTCTACTGCAGCTATTTACTATATATAAAAAATGTCTGAACTAGAACGTTCCTAAAGAATAAAATGCGCCCATCCATGGGTCAATCCGGGAATATTTCTTTGTAAATCGTTTTATTCTCGTCCACTTCCCCCCCACTGTGGGATTTTTCCACAGTGACTATATAGCAAGATCATTAAAGCTACAACTGTAGCTACAACTCAAGCAACTAGAGGCTGCCAATGGGAAAACCTACATAGTGCAGCTTTAAATTAAACTAAATTGAATTTAATTATCCTTTAAGCCTTACCCTTGCCTTCTCATTAACGACGTGTATCTGTAAGTCACTTTGGATGTGTGTGTTAGTTTGGGTGTGTGTTTGTGTGTGTGTGTGTGTGTGTGTGTGTGTGTGTGTGTGTGTTACACACCGTGGCTGTGGTATCCGTCTGAGTCTGGCAGACTGTAGGCTGGTCTGTTGGTGTTGAGAGGGAAGGAGGAGGGCAGCTCCTCATCTGAGTCAAACCCACTGCCGAACAGAGTACTGGGGGAGGAGAGGAGGAGGAGAGTACGGGAGAGGAGAGGAGAGGAGGAGGAGGAGGAGGAGGAGGAGGAGGAGGAGGAGGAGGAGGAGGAGGAGAAAAGATTAGGAGGAGATGAAAGGAGATGGGGAAGAGATGGAGAGGAGAGAAGAGAGGAAGAGAAGAGAGGAGGAGAGAAGATGAGGAGGAGAGAGCAGAGGAGAGGAGAGAAGATGAGGAGGAGATAGCCGAGAAGAGGAGGAGAGGAGAGAAGATGAGGAGGAGAGAGCCGAGAAGAGGGGGAGAGGAGAGGAGAGGGGGAGAGGAGAGGAGGAGGAGGAGAGAGGAGAAGAGGAGACAAGAGGCAGAGAGAAGATGCGGAGGAGAGAGGAGAGCAGAGGACGAGAGGAGAGGAGAAGAGAGAAGAGGAGAGGAGGTGAAAGGAGAGGAGATGAGGTGAAAGGAGAGAAGAGAGAAAAGAAGGAGAGGAGAGTGGAGGAGAGGGGCAGAGAGGACACAGGAAGGCAGGAGAGGACATGAAAGGACAACAAACACAAAAAAGGTCGCACAAGTATCGGTAACTCTTCCTATAGCCTCCCTGAGAACAGCCGTACAGAATGTACCCAGCCCTGGTTGTCTGTCATCTGGACTCACAGGCTGGCGTTGGCCCTGACCCGGTTGGGACCCTCGGCACTGATGATGAAGTAGCTCTTCTGCTTGGGGAAGTCAGGGGGAAGCTCCAGGTCCGAGATCAGGTCCAGCACGTAGTCGTGGCCTGCTAACTCCACCCACTGGCCCTGTTCCTTCATCAGGATGGAGTACCCCTTCCACCACTCGGTCACGCCCCTGCAAGACGACGCGGTGTGGCATGGTAGTTTGATATGATGGTTTGATAAGGATTTGTAATACTTATGACACCATAATCAGGGAAAACGATTTACAACTGTAGGACTCAAAAGTATTTTATATGTCGAGGACAGCCACATGACAACAGCTCCTTATTAGTGTAGTGGTCAGTATCCCCGCCTGTCACGCAGGAGACAGGGAGATGAGTGCTCATACTCACAGTGCCCAACAAAAAGTGTTATTTTAGGAGCAGTAGGGGTCTGTGAACAAGAAGCCATCTTTGTTATCCTTGAGAAGTTTCACATAATTTAACCAACAATCGATTCTGGTTAATAAGTTGTTTTGTGTCAGGATGGCTGAGCGGTGGGGTTGTGTGCAGGTCACAGTCTCCATTGGAGGCGTGGGTTTGAATCCCACTTCTGACATCGAATAGAACTAATTTGTTTTGTCAAAGTAAGTTTCCCCGCAATCGGCCAGAGATTCAGCAGGGGGCTGGCCTCAAATAAGCCTCACATACACTGTTTAAGGCATTCTTAAACAGCGAAATCCCTCTACATTTTCAAATGGAGCCGTTAGCAAAATCGAAACACTCGACTATTCACTAAAGGTGTCACCTAAACAGACATTCTTCAGGAATCACACTGTGACATTACAAATGGATACTTTATAAACTAAGATGTGGCTCCCAGGGGGCCTATTCTGTCTTCAAGAACAGTCTGGTTTATTAACTATTTTGTTTTTCTGTATACGTTTGTGGGTTAGGCTTAGGCACATGCATTTTATAACAGGAAGTATACTGCTTGTGTTTGTTAACAATGCACGGGACCCACTATGAAAATCCTTACATTTGAGGACCTGTGTTATAAGGATCTGCATTTTGAGTGTATGGGTTATGCTTCTGCTGTAAAGCCCTACTAACAACATCATGAGCAGTATATGTGTTTGTTCAGACTGCTTCTTTGAGAATCATGCTTCTGAGAAGCAGGGTTGGTGATGAGCAGCAGTGCAGAGATGCTCACTGTATACAGCTGTACCTGTGGCGGAGGATGACCCCTGCTAGTTCCTCCCCACTGGTCCACGAGTTCACTGGACATAGGAAGGACATAACTACAGAGAGAGAGAGAGAGAGAGATAGAGAGAGAGAGAGAGAGAGAGAGAGAGAGAGAGAGAGAGAGAGAGAGAGAGAGAGAGAGAGAGAGAGAGAGAGAGAGAGAAAGAGAGATGGGGGGGAGAGAGAGTAAGATAGATAGCGAAATTAGCCACAGACCCAGATAGTTATTGAAAGTCAGGTGAAGCCAAAATATCTGTCCGTTGATGTGAACACTTAGCATATTGTGTAAAAACTGTCCTGATAATAAAGATGATTATATATGATGACAACTGTGTGTTCTGACACTGTACAGCTAGGCTCCCCTTTTGATAGGAATCAAACAAAGATAAAGAGAGAGAGAGAGAGAGCTAGGAGGAGAGGACATTAGAGCAAAATATAGATGAGTGATTTTCCCTATGCCTGCCCTATCACGACACCACACCCAACCATGGCAGGCACACACACTTTGTTTGAGGTCACACACACACACCCATACACACACACACACACACACACACACACACACACACAAACACACACACTAAATGGTGGTTTAATGAGTGTGTGCCTGGAGGTGACTAACTTGTGGTGGAATAAAATGAAACCAAAGTGAGAACAAACGTTGGCGTGGAAACACGAGACCCTGTAGAACGTTCCACCACCTGATCCTCGCCTGCTCATCAATAATCAATGATCATACTATCACACACTCAATTACATGTGATATCGTTGGTCTGACACACACACAGACACACACACACACGCACGCACGCACGCACACACACACACACACACACACACACATACAATACTGACAGAAGTAGTGGGGTAAACTATGGTGGTGACACGCACCATCAAAGCAGTGCAACTGCAGCACCATGCTGGCCTTCTTCCGATTGGCCGTCCACTCTAGCAAAGACGGTGGATAGGTCCGGGCAGTCTCGGGGTTGGAGCCTGAGTTTAGCTGGGCCTTTTGATTGGCCTGGATGAGGCAGTGTTGTAGCAGGGCCTGGCTTTCGACGGGGGCGTGGTCAGAGACAAATCTGAAGAGAGAGGTTGAGACAATGCAAGATGAAGTCATCGGCAGGGTTTTTTGTTTTCAGCCGAACAGATCTGTGCTACAATTAAAAGACAATACTGGTCTGGGGGGTTAAACCATCATAACCGTCTGGTAACATCATTTACCAATATTAGTAGTCAAAATAACTTTGTAGTGCGAATTCTGCCGAAGATCATTTAAGGTGAGGCCAGGACAGACATTATGATCAGACGTTTGATCACCAAGACCGCTGTGGTCCTTTAAGTGATTAAGTAATTAAGTGTTTTTGATAGAATCTAAACCATCAGTTTGTATGGGTTATGGTACTTACTTTAACATGTGCTTCTCCATCTTGGGAGAGGGGGCGAAGGCACACAGACACCCCAGCAGCAGTAGCCAGCCCCTCTCTGCGTTGTCCACATTCACGTTGCGCCACACCTGATTGGCCAGCTGGGCAAGGATTTCGTCCCGTAACCCTGGCGAAGTCAGTCCCCTTTGGATGATGTAGCTCCCGAACATGTTCTCCTGGGCGCCGTTCAGGTGTGGGTCACCCATGAACCTCAGAACCTTGAGGCAAAATGTAGGAGCGTTAGAGAGTTAGAGTGTTAGAATGTTAGAGCGTTAGAGCGTTAGAGTGTTAGAGTGTTAGAGCATTAGAACTCTAGAGTGTTACAGCGATAGAGCGTTAGAACGTTATAGCTTTAGAATGCTAGAAGTTAGATACTTAGAATGTTAGATGGTTAGAAGGTTAAAAGCTCAGAAGGTCAGGCGGTTAGATGTTAGATGGTTAGAAGGTTAGAACCTTTAAAAGGTAGAAGTTAGAACCTTAGATGGTAAGGAATTTAGATGGTTAAAAGGTTAGATGATCAAAAGGTTAGATGGTTAGAAGGTTAGAGGGTTAAAAGGTTAAAAGGTTAGATAGTTAGATGGTTAGAAGGTTAGAAGGTTAGAGGGTTAAAAGGTTTGATGGTTAGATGGTTAGACGGTTAGAGGGTTAAAAGGTTAGATGTCAAATGTTAGAACCATGGTAACCAATGCCGAGAACATGATGGATGAAAACAAACATTAACTAGAAATGGCAGAGCACTGTCTTACCAAGATGAAGAGTTCCAGGGTGGCCTCTTTAAGGTCCTCATCCATGCGGGTCAGAGGGGCCTCCAAAGGGGCTGTGAGCATCCCAAACTTAGGCTCCTGTACAAAAAACAGGAGGGGCCCGAAACATAGGGTTATATAAATATGATTATCATTTAGTTCTAATTGGGTGGAAATGCACTATATCAACTGTGGCATGTGACATCACGGAGAGGCACTGATTTGAGCCAATAAGAAAAAAGACGGGACTGGAGGCCTCACCCTGAAGTAGGCCTGGACGTAGCGGTAGAAGGGGTAGTTGTTGATGTCTAGGGGCAGGGTCAGCTGAGTGTCCTCTCGGATGTGGGGAGCTTGGAGCAGAGCCAGGCAGTCTGAATGTAACTCCCTGCCAACTGAAGGGAGGGAGGGAGGTAGGGAGGGAGAGACAGAGGGAGGTGTGGCAGGAGGGAATGTGGAAAAAGAGAGAGGATGAAAGAGAGACATGCCATTAATGACACAATATTAACAGATTAATAAAAAACACAGCGAGAGACCCGACAGACGGACAGACACAGACAGGCAGACTGACAGACAGACAGGCAGGCAGACGTCTCTACCTGCTGCTGTATGAAGCAGGGCTGCTAGATCAGCAGGGATCACCAGGTGTGTGACGTTGACCACTTCTCTCCTGTACAGCACCTGGAGGCCAAAGACACAGGTCTCACCATTCATGACCACACTAAGCCAGATGAATTGATACACACACTGAGCCAGTGTTATAAAACAAAATTCATTTGTCTTTTTTTTTAAACGCCCGTTTATTATATTTTTATTACATTCAGGTACATGCATTCATTTCGCCAAAGTAGATTCAAGTGACCTTGTAAAGTGACCTTGTGTGAATGTCCGCCTCTTACCTTGTCTCTTTCCCTCCTCTCCGCATCTCTCTTTCTGCGCGACCCCAGCCTCCTCTGCACACACACTTAGCTCATTACATCATAATCTAAAATTATTAAATTACAATCTACAATCTACATACAAAAATAAAAAAACTCTTAAATGTCATCTATCATTGAGTGCGTGTTTCAATCATTTAAAGGGGAACCACCACACTCAGCTATGTTCTAACATAAGAGAGTACTGCTTCGTATGTGTGTTGTGAACAATCATGGTCTGCAACATCAACTCCAATGGTCCAAAAAGTTGGACTATTGACGTCATTCTTCCGAATCTGACTAATGAAGAACTTAAAACACAATTACATCAATGGACCAACTTTTTTCACAACACGCATATGTAACAATACAATACAACAACAAAACAATAGTGACGGTTCCCCTTTCAGACAAGAAAACCTATGCTATGGAATCAGGACATAAAAGTGGAGGATGGAGGGGTTAGCTAAGTTCAGGTCTTCTAGTTACCCTGATAAATCTCTTGCGGTTGACGTAGAGATGGACGAGAGATCGGAATCGAACTAGAGCAGCTCTCATCCTCACGTAACGCTTCCTGGAGGACATTGCGAGCCCCATGGAGGAAGATACACAGAATATTACAGCGAGAGAGAGAGAGAGAGAGAGAGAGATGGAATCAACATGGTGAGATACAAGCCATCTGGTTGTGCACAAACTGCCAAATAATTATTAATAAATACAAATATATATTAAAAAGACAACGTGAATGAAAAGAAAAAGTGGTCAAAGCTTGCAATTCTTCGTGGTAATTCACAAAATAGTGACACATAGACATGGTCACATGCACACACACACATGAACACATGCACACACACACACACACACACACACACACAAATACACAAATACACAAATACACAAATACACAGACACTGCACAGATAAACAAGTAAAGCTAAGTTTGATCCCCACTAAAATCATCCCATCATCTGTCTGTAACATAAACATTGCACAAATAACATTTTCTTATTTCAAACTAAAAGTCCCACAGTAAATCAGATACCATGTGTGTTGTGAGCCAAAGTAGAGGTCCTCCCAGGCTTCTCTAGCGATCCTACCTGGTGAGGTTCCCGCGACACTGCGCCTGGAAGCCGATGATCTTGTTTCGGAACTCCACGAAGCGCCGTCGCACGAAGAACATGCGCGCGTAGCGCTGCAGCGTGAGTGCGGCCAGTTGACGTGCGCGCTCCAGCTTGCACTCCAGCAGCTGGTAGATGTCCTCCTTCAGAAACAGCTGCAGGGAGCGCAGTTGAATAACACAGGATAATTATTAGACCTTAACACTGAACACTTACACACAGCAGGACGACCCCTGAAAATAATATACCAAATACATATTAAGGATGTAACAACAATAACACGATATATTATATATACAAGGGGTGTGTGTGTGTGGGTGTGCACATTTGCGTGTGTGCGTTTGCATATAGGTGTGTCTCACTGTGTGCATGTTAGGGTGGTGGTAATCAATACATGAGTTGGATTTAAGACGTCCTAAAAAGACCTGACCTTAGGTAAGCCACGGTATTTGATGAGAAGCTACACCGCTCTCTTAGGTTTACCTGACGACTAGTGCACATGACACACTATTGCCCCGTACTGTAGTGGATGGGTACCTTAGTGACTCCCACGTGGAAACATCCGGCCCTGAGGGGACACAGCTGACTGAGCATGATCACACAGCTCTCTCCATTTGAGGGTGGAGGCTGCTTCAATCCCACCAGGGACTTATACCTGGAGAGGTCAGAGGTCAGAGACATGGTGCACTGAACACATAAATGCATGTACAGCAGCAATACATACATGGGAAGAAGGAGAGGTGTGTGTGTGTGTGTGTGTGTGTGTGTGTGTGTGTGTACCTGAACAGGAAGATAGCAAAGGGCAGTCTAACAGGGTATCCCTCCTTGCGGATCCGGATGGTCTCCAGTACTCCTGAGTAGCGCAGCTGAGTGCTTACCAGCTCGGTCTCAAACACACCGGGTTCCTGCACACACACACACACACACACACACACACACACACACACACACACACACACACACGTACCCAGACATGCACGCACATAGACACGCACACACACGGACACACACACACACGCACAGGCACAGGCACAAGCAAAGGCACACATAGACAAACAAACCTTAAACCTGGAGTAGTCACTTAATAACTGCCGGAGGCCAGGATGGTGTAGTGAGGATGTTCGACTCATATCCGAAATGTACTGGGTCTGATCCCCCATGTCCACTGCTATATGTTCTGTAGGCATCCTTGAGAAGCATGCCTGACCCCTACCTATATACTATAAAGTATTACATTACTGAAAAGCAAAAATAATAAATACCTTCAAGTTGTTTGGCTTGATGCAGCGCACAAATAACGGGTCACACCTGCCGAGAAAAAATTAAAACATACTATATATTGAAAGACAAAATATCTAAACATCTTCCCTCCTTTTCCCTATATGACTATTACTTCCACCTCCTTCACCCCTCCTCCTTACCTCTTCATCTTATCCACCCACCCTCCTCCTCCTCGTCCTCATTACTCCCTAATCTACCCCACTGCCTCCTCACTTCTACATCTCTGGTACCTCCTCCCCCCCCTCCTCCTCAGCTCTCTAACTTCTCAACCTCTCCAGATCCCTACGTCTCCTTCTCCACCCCCTCCTCCACCATCTCCTTCTTCTCATCCTCCTGCTCATGTCTCCATCTCCTTCTCCCCCTACTCACCTCTACACCTCCACCTCCTCCTCAACTCTCAATCCCCTCCTCCTCCACCTCCTCCTCCCAATTATTTTATTCCTCTTCCTCCTCCTCCTCCTCCTCACCTCTCCATCTTCTCCACCAGCTCCATGAGGGATGTCTGGAACTTGTGGCTGACTGTGGAGGCCTGGTACCTCCGGGTCATCGTGCTGCTCTTCCTGCCCTGGCCTCCTCTCTGTTCTGCCGCCACCTCCGAGTGGCCCCGGAAGAGGCTGGACACCATCTGGACACACGCGGACAGTACAGACCAACACATTTACATTGAATCATTTAGCAGGCGCTTTTACCCAAAGCGACTTACAAGTCACTTGAGATGCATGTCATTGAAGAGCAGGTAGGGGCTGGGGCATCTTGCTCAAGTATTCCTACAGATGTGCTGCAGACAATGGGGATCGAAACCAGC
Organism: Lota lota; assembly: GCA_026745465.1. Taxonomy (NCBI): domain Eukaryota; kingdom Metazoa; phylum Chordata; class Actinopteri; order Gadiformes; family Lotidae; genus Lota; species Lota lota. The sequence goes on along the minus strand of JACYXH010000069.1, from coordinate 2,923,450 downwards.
ACCTTTTGGATGGGAGTCAAACACCGTAGCCGCTAAACCATCCTTTCACAATGGTTACTGCTACTTGTGGTGGGGCTGCTGCTGTTGTCTGAGCATACATGGCATATTTTAGACCAGTAGTTCTTAAACTATTGGTCACAGTAGGGGAGGAAGTGGATTATGGGATGATTTTTTTAAATATATATATACACCCACATTTGCCTTTTCCATTTGATCCTAAGAATACAAGGTTTGAAGACCGAAAAAGAGGAGTCCTGTATTGAATAACATTATACATACACCCCTGTTTTGGACTGATAAACTACATCTATGTTTCCAATTGCCTCCTACCTTGTTCTTGCTCTGAATGAAGAGGTCCAGAACATCTTGACGGACCTGGTCGTAGTTCTTGTCCAGGAACTTGTGCACCTATTGGAGACCAGCATCATAAATCCAAATTTAAATAAACATCTCCTGGCTGAGTTGCTACAAGATTCAGTTCTTGTTTCTGTTGTGTGGTGGGCGGGTTGATCCTTGGCCAGGAAAAACGTTCAAGGACAATCTACCATTTTTGCAAAATGGAGGGAAGTGCCTATTAAAGAATATTTATAATCTGATTTTACTTTGATATAGAGACATAGATTTCATCAGCTCTGTAACATTTGTTTGAATCATCAATAGTATCATCACAATATTATTTCCTACCACAGGCTACATTATATTATAACACAAATCTCCAAATAACAAACAAGCAAAAACCTCATCAATATACAAGTGAAAAGGACCTACGACTAATTAATTTAAGTGATTAGAAATCGATTCATTATTCATCTGCCATTTATCCATCACTATTATTCAAAGCAATATGAAGATTAAGATGATTAATATAGTAGTAGTATAATAGTAATATTAAAGTAAAACAAATCAAGATTTCACCGCAATTGGCCAATAAATTAGAGGTTCTGTGTCTCTAATTGCCTAAGCAATTAAATGACATCTAATGAGGAGCTGTGTACCTGATAGGTGACGCGGCCAGCAAAGTGCTTGATGGTAAACTCGGGGTGGGGCATCTTTGGCTTGAGATACTGTGGGTCGTTGCCATGGTGATAATGACACTTCTGAAGAAAGGTGTGGTCTGTAGCCTGAGACGAAAACAAATATCATAATGGGTTAACGGCGACTGAGCCTCAAACGAGATAGAACAGCCCTGATAATAAATAGTAATAATGCATTGCATTTGTGAGTACGCAAAGATATCTTTCATTGTTAAAAGTCAAAATCGTATTATAACAAAAGTAATAGAAAACAAAACACTTCATTTAATATAATATCACGCACAGTCGCACAAGTCACATTAAAACATAAATAACGCATACAAATAGTACATTAATAATACAAAATAAATGAATCCAATAATAAGTAAGCATTGTGTATTTTGGTATGATGACCCTCCTACCTGAGGGAAACAGCTCTGGTCGTCCAGGATCCGCAGTATCCCATGAGGCTTTGCGGCGATGAGGTCGATGCAGGGCTGGTTGTCGCTGAACTGGATGTCCTGCCAGGGGACCTGCTCCCTGCTGTACTCCTCCTACAGGACCGTCATATAGCGTGTCACATGTGTGGGATTTATACATATTCCTGGTTGGGCTAAAGTGACACAGATGAGCTTTAACACCCTGTATGAGCTAACCCACTATCAACATAAAACAAATGCCTTCTCTGTGACTTTTGGTGGACTCTTTTCTTTCAGTTAGGTGCAGGCCTACATTGCTTTGTTCAGGCTATCACTGTCTCTACTTGCTACAATACGATTTGGGGGGTGTAGCCAGAACGTTTGATTGACGTTACCAGGTAATCCAAAGCTTCCAGTAACGAGGAACACATACAATAGCATGCGTATAACTTATAGAGGGCAATTGAGTCCATATTTACATTTGATCCTATGTTTTTAAGACTTTGCGAGTGCAATCCATAGCACTGCTATGTAACCCCAGTACATCACTTTTCATCTCAAATAAGTTGTTTTAGGGGTTGGATTTCCTTTTATCTATATTTTAAATACTTTTTGAACCCCTGACCCTGGCAGTGTTAATGCCTTGCTGTTACCATATAGGTCCACATATATAAATTGTCAACCTATTCTCGATGTGTTTTTCAATCCATTGGCCTTGAGCCTCACTGACTCATGTGAGAAGAAGACTCTATGCCTGAGCATCCAAACAGACACAAGTACAAATGTGTGTGTGTGTGTGTGTGTGTGTGTGTTACAGGTGTGATGTCTGCTCACCTGTTCCTCCCTGAATACAATCCTGTTGAAGAAGAACTGCAGGTACTCGTTTGCATAATTGATGCAAAGCTGCTCAAAGCTGTTGAAGGCCAGATCCTGCACACATGAACACGCACGCATAGCATGGAAACATAAATAACTGTCAGCTCCACCGTTTTTGGGACTCAGTGACTCTGTGGCCTCCTGCTGGTTATTTTGTGTTGTTGTCTACCATGTGCCTACTTCTGTTGTGCCCCTGTCTCCGCCCCTCACCTGTACACCCTGCCATTGTCTGTTTCCCGCCCTTTTTCCTGCTCACCTGTTTGTCATTGTGCTAATTACTCTCTTATTTATGTCCTGTGCTTTCAGTGCCATGTTGTCTGATTGTTCTTAGGTTTGCGCATAGCTTACCCAGTCAGTTAACCCTGCCTGCCTGCCTGCCTGCCTGCCTGCCTGCCTGCCTGCCTGCCTGCCTGCCTGCCTGCCTGCCTGCCTGCCTGCCTGCCTGCCTGCCTGCCTGCCTGCCTGTTTTTGGATTTGCCTACGGTTTTGACCTTTGCCTGCCCCTGGACTGCTCTACTGACGGTGACCTGGCTCTTTTCTTTGTTTGGATTTTTTGTGCTTTTGCATTCCTCCTGAGAAACGGGAGTTAATTTTTGTTGTTGATTGAGCCTTGCCCTGCCTTAAATAAATCTTTTGGACTTATTCTGCTTTTGGGTTTGTATTTTGCACACTCCTGACAATAAGTACGGCCATGACATGAATTAGATTATTTTGTATCATTTTAGAAATGCATTAAAAAAGCAGGTAACATCAAGTATTCCTGACTGAACATAGGGACATGGATAGGGGACTGAACAAAGAACCTTCTGGCAAGGAGTCAAACATCCTACCCACTACACTATGATAACCCATTGTTACCAACCTCAATATCTCCTAACCCCACCAAAATAATCCCAACCCTCTACGGTACAAATTGGAGTCCAGCAGAATGTGGAGTGTTCATTGGTCAACCTCAAAGCCGTAGATATCCAGGATGGAGATGGAGAGGGAGTGTTGGCGGGGGTACACCTGGGCGTTGATCTTCTTCGTCAGCCAATGGAAGAGCAGCGAGTACAGTATCTTGGCAACAGCATCTCTGGGTGAGGGAGGAGGACGGGATGCAGTGGACAGGAGAGAGACAGTGATTCTGGTTTTGATGGTTTGCTGTTGTCTGAGAGTTAATTAGAAAAGACTGCGCTACTTTTGAAAAAATAAGTACACAATGTAACTGTTGACCTATTCATGTCATAATGTTTAACCTTATAACTTAATTAATCAACTGATTAACAGAGAAACCAACAGAGGTTTAGATGCAGTGCATGCTGGGTAGTGTAGTAGGATCTCACCTGGCATCAACAGCGCTCTCCACAGTCAGAGGAGTGTATATCTTTTCTCTCATCGTCTCCTGTGTGAAGATATATAAATACAAATATTAGAGAAAATCTGTGGAGCAATGTAAATCCTACTGCATGATTCCTCCTTACTCCCCCTTTTTTTAGAACTTTCCGAAGCTTTCTATCTTTCTTTCTTAGTTATTCGTTTGTTCACCTTCACTTAAAGGGGTGAAAAAACGCTCAATATTTCTCATGTTACATCCAAACTATAGCGGGCAACCTTCTAATCCTTCTAGCCAGTCGAATTATACAGAGAGGCCTTGTGTAATGTGTACTGCGTGTGTGTGTGTGTGTCAATTACCTATATAACTGGCGTGCCACCATGAAATGTAGGCTATCTTACATCCACCCCCCCCCCCCCTCTCTCCCTGTCTGTCTATATCATTCCTTGCAGTTGACTCTCCAGTTCTCTTAGTCGTCGCCTTCATCCGCTGACCAAGAGTCCCACAAGATGACAGGATTAAAGCTGTGGTAGAAGGTCAGTGCTAAGCAGTACTACTGCTAAACAGTACTAGCCTGGAATTTCAGAGGAGAATGAAGAGGACAACAGAGAAGGAGCAGGAAAGAAAAGGGAGGAGGGAGAACCGCTGTGGGCATTGCTGGACAGCGTCCGTCGACTGAACTGCCGACGCCAAACAGCGTCAGAGATGAGGACTACATGTATTTACACGTTTTAACACATTTGGATAATTTCAAAACTGCTTTTAATTAAAAATAGAATTGACCAGGAATTCCTGACGGATGTGCCCTGCTCCTGAAGGAGCAGTGAGTGCAGTGTAATATCTGTTCAGAGGTTTACTTCAATGGTTGAAAATGTGCTTCATAGTTGTGTTATGAAAAATGTGCGGTCTGCAACATCGACTCCATTTCCATGAAGAAAAACTAAAGAAATCAGTGGTCCAAATTTCCCACTATTGTTTCAGGTAAACGGAGTTGATGTTGCAGACCGTCGCTGTCTGTCAGCCCTGTTGTTTGAACATATCTCGTAAAATACCCTTCTATAGCAGTAAATATAGTTATACTGTTATCTCTGAGGTACTAGCTTGCTTTTAGCAGTAACCTACCGATAGGGGTAAAGGCTGTGTAAATTCCTATATATTTCAGCATACTTTGTATCGCATCCTATAATATGAGCATGATTTATTATTTGTTGCTATGATTAGTGGATCATGGCCATTACATCACCATGGTGAGAGAAAACAAAAATCACACCTTGGGTTGTATAAAACACCACAAATCAGCGAGGAGGTGGGGCTCAGATCAGATGTTGTGTTTGAGATCATGATTGAATAAGTGAATGATGAATGAATACATGAGCTATGATACTGAACGGATGAGTGTCATATGTTGACACAGTGTTCCAGTAATTGGATACGTTAAGACTTGGCTTGAGATTTTAGTGACATGGTGAATCACAAGTAGCATCAAGTTTGAGTGTAGCTTCCGATGATGTTACATCCTCGCTAAACATCCTTGCCTTGTTGCCACAAGGCAGCCTGTGTCATAGCTCTTTGGGAAGGGCCTGGAAGGAAGTACTGTTTTGCACTTGTCTTATGAGGCTTGGATCTGAGGTTGTGGTGAATTGATTTCAGGAGAACGTATGCCGAACGAGCCAGCAACATTGACAACAATACAAACATCAGGGGGCACTAACCAGACACACAAATCAATGGGTAGATCAGGAGAACGCTCTACGTCTCTCTCTCTGTCTCTCTCTCTCTCTCACTCTCACTCTCACTCTCACTCTCACTCTCTAGGGAAGGGTAGTGTAAGGTATGTTAGGGTAGGTTAGGTTATGGTAGATGAGGTAAGGGTAGGGTAAGCTATGGTAGGCTAGGGCATGGTAGTGTAGGGTAGTCTAGGTTAGGTTAGGCTAGGCTAGGCTAGTAGGGTAGGGTAGAGTAGTCTACTGACGGTGACTTTAAAGGTTATGGATTTCTGAAGTCCCTCCGGTGAGACCTGCAGCAGCTCTGCCACCACTCTGATCTCCTGAGCGCTCACCACTGACGCCACCTCCTGGCCATCTGCCTATAATACAGCCAAAAGATCAGAATATTAGGGTGCTTGGATGCAGCCACACAGAGATGTAGTATCTGTCAGCAGCGGATTGAGCCCATGCATTCTCCATGTGACTGCATGACGAGAAGTGAGGGTTAGAGGGATAGAGAGATTAAAGGGATGTCTGTTTATTTATGTTCCTCAAAGGTTTTGGTGGACGACAGTATAGATATATAGTAGGTGTCCTTTCAATGTTCACCATTTTACATTT
>JACYXH010000069.1:2770000-2915000 GCA_026745465.1 Lota lota | reverse complement strand
AAAAAACACAGCACATAAACAGCAGCAGGACTTGATAAAGGGCTTGATTATGTACATTCAGACATTCAAAATTAATCTAGATTTTGTATTTACTGTCATTTTATTGTGCATACTTATTGTCATATAGAATGATGTATCTAATATGAGTGCTTAAATATTAGGTAGATGATGTTCCTGGTGCAAAACATATAATAACCTATTATAATCATGTTACACACACACACACACACACACACACACACCTGGAAGACTATACGGGACTTCTCCAGTAGATACTGGGAGGTTATGGCACCACTGATCACACCCCTGAGGGGAGAGAGAGAGAGAGAGAGAGAGAGAGAGAGAGAGAGAGAGAGAGAGAGAGATGAATGTTGTAGAATATGTCAGACAATAAATCCAGCCATTTTTGTAGTCCATACAAGGTATGTTTTAAGTCCATACTCACTCTTCGAGAAAGACCTCTATGTATTTCCCAAAGCGACTGGAATTATCATTCCGCACGGTTTTGGCATTTCCGAAAGATTCCAGGAGTGGAGCTGCCTCCAGAATCTAGCGATATCGAACAAAGTTATCGGTGTTATCAGACAAAATGGCCAGTTATCAAATAAAGGATTCAGAGTTCTCAGACAAAAAACCAAAGTGTTGTGGTTGATGTAGGATCACTACAATCAACCAACAACCTCAGATCTTAGCGAGCATTTGCGCACTGACAAACCCTACTAAATCACTGATGACCAACTGGTGGAAAACTGATGAAGAGATTGAGAACGATTAATTTAAAACAAATGACATAATTTGGATTTATGTCTGTGTGGCAGATACAAACACAATAACTCCACACAATTCACAGCACAAGGCACAGCCATCGCTTAACTGACAGAATGAATCATTGTAAAATCGTCAAATCATAGATAGAATATGAATAGGGGTCAGGAATCAGAAATAACCAAATGCATTTCATACAAAGAAACTTGCAAACGAAAGTTGAGTAAAGGTGAGGTAAAGCAAACTTTGAAACTGAAATCATGTTTACCTCAATCTGTAGTAGAAGTATAGGGGCCAGAGGAGACACAACAGGACAGATACATTAGAGTCATCGTGTGTGTATGTGTCCGTCTTTCTATATGTGTTTGTCTGCATGTGCATGCAGGCGTGCGTGCCTGCATGTGCTTGCGTATGCGGGCGTGTGTACCTGTTGCGTAATGTTGTGTTTATGGTGTATTGCCGCTAGGTAGCGCAGGACCAGTTTGGTGGCCTCAGTTTTCCCAGAGCCACTCTCCCCACTGAAGAAAAACACAGATCATCAAATCAGCACTTGAACACTAAAATAAAAGCGAAGCTTGGCAAATTGAGTTTTAAATATTATGGTCCAGACGAATGGAATGAGGTATAAAAAAAAATTAAACCAGGCTCTCTCTTCTCATCAGAAACATTTTGAATTTTTGAGCTAAGCTTCTCTCTATGAATTGTGTAGCGGTTTCTGTTGATCTGTCTGTTTTTTGATTTTGACTCTGCATATTCTATTGACCATTGTGCTTGTCTTGCCAAACTTCAGTTTATATTTTTGGATAGGCAAGGATTTTTTTTTCACTCACTTCATTCACAGATAATCCCTTTAAATACTCACTTCAATCACAAGTAAATGTGCTATGAATAGAAAACAATATAACAAATATAAATATATATATATATTTGCGTGCATACCTAATAAATAAAAATATAAATCATGAATCACATTCTTCTTTCGTATTGCTTTTGTCTGTCTGTGATTTTGGTACTCTAAATTGGTTCTGAAATACATTATCATTTTCATTGGTGCTTCATCTACTGATGATTGTCTCGGTTAATTGATAAATCATGAGTCATTAATAACAAAAATTGCCCAGCACAATAGGCCAAAGTCTTAGATTCGAAGAATATAAAGTAGTTAATGCATTCAATCAGAAAAATTATCTACCAAATGCCAGAATTTAAATGGCCATTTTTATGTTCGCTATGAGTTATACGTTTTATATTTTACTTAATAAATAATCAAAAACCATGAATCCACTATCAGAATCCGAAGGTTAGAATTGATCGATCGGCTAATTGGCTTACTGATTGATCAACTAGTTTCAGCACTAATGTGTTGGCTGGCTATTTTAAAGGCAGTGTTAGCAGCAGTGGTAACACTAATAAAGCAAAGTGTAAGCTAGACAGAAAGTCCAAAGGTGTTATATGGCCCACTGGTGCCAGTGATTCTGTTACGCTAGCTCTCTGACTGCGCTCTCATAGCTTAATGGACTCATTGAAAAGGAATTAGGAAAGGGTTGATTCCAGTTCTTCACAGAACCATCCAAAACTCTCTCTCTCTCTCTCTCTCTCTCTCTCTCTCTCTCTCTCTCTATGTCTCACTCTCTCTTGATCAGAGAGTGTGTGTGTCAGCTGTGTCAGGTGTTTGTGTGTGCGTCTCAGGTGTGTCGTCAGGTGTGTGCGTGTGTGTGTGTGTGTGTGTGTGTCTAAATCGACAAATTGACCAGGATTAAGCATTGAGTTTCATGCAATCGTCTGGTCAGCCAAAATGAGCCCATAACCCCTACTGTTACACACACACATACACACACACACACAAACATAGACACACACTAAATCACATACTCGTGCACAGTGAGACATGATCAGCTTTGGTTTCAGAGCTGGTTGGGTTATTTAGGTCCTTATGTCCTTTAGAACATGTGTTTCAGGTGTCTGTGTGTGTGTGCTAATGAGGTTGTGTGTGTGTGTGCATGTTTGCGTGTGTTTGTGCACTTTTGCTGATGACTGATTATCTAGGGCACTAGTAGTCTAGAACGCAATTTGTTTAGCAGTTTTACTATTGTTCTTGACCTGATATGTGAAACCTACTTTAACTGTTTGCACTACAACTAATAAAAACAAATAAATGTCAAACTTTGTATTTCTGGTTCTTATGGCTCTCTGAACTCTGTCCAGTTGTTGTGCTTTTAAACTCAGTTGTGCAGCACTATAACTTTGTTTTTGTAGCTACTCCAATTTCGATTGTTTGATTGTTCTCAGCCTTACCAACAGACAGACAGAGGATATGGCTTATCAGACAGACAGACGGAGGTGTAGACAGACGATACAGAGAGTAGTTAGCAGTGTCTAGCTAACCTCACCACAGATAGACGCTCAAGAATTTACAAACAGCATCCTGGAGGAGGAGCAGGATGAGGAGGAGCAGGAAGAGGAGGTTGAGGAGGAGCAGGAGGAGCAGGTGAAGAAGGAGGAAGAGGAGGAAGAGGAGGAGGAAGAGGAAGAGGAGGAGGAAGAGGAGGAGGATCAGGAGGAGCAGGTGAAGGAGGAGGAGGAGGAGGAGGAGGAGGAGGGAAACCTGATGAAGGTCTGTGGTCAGAACCTTTTACGTAACTGATTACATGGTTGGAAAACGTCAGACTCCAAATGGGAGATCACATCTTCAGCTAGTGTTAGAGTTCACACAGGCACGCATGCACACACGTGCACACACACACGCAAGTGCACAAGTACCCAGGAAACACACACATGCTCACACTCACGCGCATGCACACACATACACACTTGCATACACACACAAACACATTCAGTGATAGTCTAGTGTGTCTAACTGTAGGAAAAACTAACTAAATAAATAGCTAAGAGGAGGAGGAAACTGCAAAACTGTGTGTGTTGGCAAAGTTTGCACAATGTAGAGCAAATATCCATTGTAAAGATTACATAGTGAGTGAGACATTGTTGGGGTATTGGAGATTTGCATTTTAAATTTGTTGAGCAGGGAAAGACAGGCATCTGCATGTGTATTATTTTACTCAGCGCAACTCTTGCTACTTTGACATGTATAACCATTCCAATGTTTTTTCGCCTGCATATAATATATAATAGCAAATGTATATTCTTATAGTTAGAATTTTGTTTTGTTATTAAAGTAATACATTGGAGAATATCACAGTTGCAACAGGTAGACATCATATACAACGTATCCCTCATATGTAGCGCTATTCATTATATTGATAATATATTAATAACATTAAAATATATAAACTTCTATCATGAGCATCTTAAACACAATGATGTATCCCTGCCATCAGTCCAAGTGACCCAAAAACCAATTTTCTCCCAAGCAGATTGAAACAGTCTAGCATTTAGGCTATAGCAGGGCGACCAGAGGTCCACGCCTTCCCGGGACAGTCCCCTTTTTTGGTGGCCTGTCCCTGGCTGGAGCTGTCCCCGGAAATGTTCCAGATTAAATAAATAAATAGATAATGTGTTCTAGCATCTTACCTGATTATAATGACCTGGTTGTGTTTGGCATCCATCATTTTGGTGTAAGAAGCGTTTGCTATGGCAAACAGATGCCTGTGGGAGACAGAATCTTGATTCAGTCAGACTTTCAGGAGCCAGAGAAGATAAATTGCACTTAGCATAAATATAAATTCTTTGTTCATTGCTTTCTATCTTTAAAAATTGTTCCCCGCTTTTCTTTGTTCCTTTACTCATTTATTATTTTATTCCTATTGTCTTCTCTAGTTCTCCTACACTTTCTTACTTGTGTGTGTTCATTTTATTCTCTGCTATTCCTTAATTTCTTTCATGTCCAACTCCATTCATTCATTTGTTTCCTTGTTTTCTTTCTTCAATCATCAATTCTGTTTCAATCCTTTCCTAACCCCTCTGTTTATCATTTAACCGTGTACAGGCATACATTTGACAGAATATATGAGAGGATACTTTCAAGACATTCAGATATGTTTTGTGAATAAGTTAGCGACATTGCGATTTCAGATTTCAGCTTCTTCATTTATAAAATAGTGAATTTAAAATACTGAATAATATATAAACTTAGAATGAATAATACATTTTGTTAGCCAGTACAGTGAGCCAGTTAGTCAGCATTAGTCATGTGGTTCTGATTACTAAAGGCCCCTACCAACTAGGCAACAAACCTCGTGATAATGAGTCTGCTGAGTCTCAGTCAGGGAAAGGGGAGGAGGCGGTCAGGCTGAAGTCAGCTCTAATTGTCGTGTAGAGTGGGGGGGGAAATATTTTTTTCAAACTGGTTTGATATCATCGGGGCCAACTCGCGTAGTGTGGGGGGGACTGAGATTGAAATCTGTGATTACGGTGGCAACAGCCAATGGGAAGAAACAAACGGCTAGTTCCTCTTAAGGGATGATTCAAATATCTGGATTAAAATGTTAACAATCAGAAATAACCCATGATTTTCTTCTTTGTAATTTTAAATGGCTTAAACTGCTGCTTCAGTATTTACTTGAGCAACAAGTCCTTCTGTCTAACCTCTAAAAATGCAGGCTTAAAAGGGTGTTTGAAACGTTTGTTCCACAAGAAATGACGGTGACGTTGACGGTGAGAAATGACGGTGAGATGATGAAAATGACGGTGAGAAATGACGGTTCCACAATCCATTCTACATGAGTGGACATTTTCAGAGAAGGCGCAGATGTTCGGTCAGTAGAGTCTTCATGTGTTTACCCCCTGCATGTTCCCAGTCGCCTAGTGTGGACCATCGACCCAACGGCAAGGCAAGACTGATCGTCAAGGCTAGTTGTGTAGTGTGTACTTCCAAAGTCCGCCTGGACTTAAAAAGTCACCTAGTGGGCAGGACCCTTGTTGTGATCATGTATCTCTAATTAGTTGTGATCATGTATCTCTTATCTCATTAAAAATCTGTTGGATCTATGTCTAATGTTCCTAAAGATCAGTTTGCTATAATCATGTAGCATTAAAGATCAGTTTGCTATAATCATGTAGCGCTAAAGATCAGTTTGCTATAATCATGTAGCTCTAAAGATCAGTTTGATATAATCATATAGCACTAAAGAACAGATTGTTAGTGATTCTGTAGCTATACAAATCAATTTCTTATCATCATGTTGCTCTAATGATCAGTTTGTATGCGATCCTGTAACTTTAATGTTCCTAAAGATCAGTACAGTTCTGTATATCATTGTTTTTTTGGTTCAGTAAATATAGTATTATGGCTAGTCATTATTTAAAAAAGAATGTAACTTTGTGCATTCAATCATGTTTTCCATTGTAATGTCTTCCATTGTTGTTTTAGGTTAGTTTGTGTTTGTTAAATAAACCCACTGGGAGCACTGTTGCTGACTTTCCACTGTTTTCCACTGGCCATGGCCTTCTTGCAGTAATAATTCTGTTTGAAGGGAGCGTTGGCACTCTTTCCACAGCCACTCCCTGTGTATTCATCTATTTTTTACCTTTTGCATATGAGGTGGTCCATGAAAGATTTTGAGGATAATTTGGCATTACAAAGGAAGTCAAAGGTTGGGAACCACTGCTGTAGATCTAGTGATCCTAAAGATCAGTTTGACTTGATCCTGAAGGTCTACAGATCAGCTTGTGTTACAATCATGCTCTAATGATTATAACGACCTGTTCTTTAGTTAGTTAGTTGTGAGGACCCTAAGTCAGTTAGTTTATGAGAAGGTCTCACGGAGGGTTCTCTCCCAGGGCATGGCCCTTGTACTGCAGCACCACGTCCGTCCCGTAGATATTGTACATTTTATAGGGGTTCACAGACACCAGGATACTGCCTATGTATGTCTGAGAGAGAGAGAGAGAGAGAGAGAGAGAGAGAGAGAGAGAGAGAGAGAGAGAGAGAGAGAGAGAGAGAGAGAGAGAGACAGAGAGAGAGACAGAGAGAGAGAGAGAGAGAGAGAGAGATTGACAGAGATAAACATACAGGTAAACAGAGTTTGGAGTGTAGCAAGTCAGCAAAAGAAAGACCAAAAGAGGGCAGAAACAGGAGGGCAAACAACAAATGGAGTGAATTGAAACAGTGAAAAAATCAGAAAATGATTGTGATCTTATGATAAACATTGTTAAAACGAACAGTGTAAGTGCAAATGTATGACTTACGTATATTAGCTCGCGATCAAATCGCATCATCAGGTTCAGCAGCACAGCCCCTTCATGTAGCTCCCTGGAAACATACACACACACAGTCATATTCACTAATTATATGTTTCTATGCATTTGAGTGTGTGTGTGTGTGTGTGTGTGTGTGTGTGTGTGTGTGTGTGTGAGTGTGTCTCACTCCAGCTGTGTCATGTCCTCTACCCCGTCCTCCTCTCTCTGCTCCCTGTAGCCCATGGTGGGAAGGCTTCGTATGGAGTACATCTGTAAGACATCGCACATATGTACTTTCATTCACACAAATGTGTGAATGCACATAAACATGTTCACACACACACACACACACACACATATGCACACAAACACATGAAGGAAACAATAAACATCTTCTCTGTTTGTCACTACTTGTCCAGGTTATCTATGTTAAAGCTCCATGTTAAAGCGCATTACCTGTCACAACAGTTTACCTTATCGTACCACTGCCCCTGTGGCTCCCCTTCTCTGCTAGGCAGCCAGTCCCCTGGGTCATGTCCCTCAAACTGGCCAACTTGTCCCATCACACCCATGGGGTTCAGTAGCTCCTCGTCCCGATACATGGACCACTTATTGAGGTTCTGCACTGTCCCGTGAGGCAAGACTCGCTCCGCCCCCCACATGTCAACATCTTCCCCTAAGTCTACTCCCTCTGTCCCCTGTGCCCAGTGCCCATCTGGCCCGTGTCCATGGACCTGGGGCATAACTACAGCATAGGATGGAAGGCGGAAAGAGGATCCATGAAAGTTTGGGTTTGTGGACAAAGCACTGGAGAGGTCCATAGATCGAGGGCTAGGGGGACCAGGTCGGGCTGATAGAGTGCCGTCTGGAAGACGATACGAGGCTCCGCGCACGTTGGTGTTTTTCGACAAGGCATTGGAGAGGTCCAACGTTCGAGATTGGGAGGGACTTGCAGCACCAGGCCGAGTTGTTAGTGTGCCGTCAGGTAGACGATACTTCGATCCACGAAGGTTTGGATTTGTGGACAGCGCATTCGAGAGGTCAAGAGAACGAGGTTGGGAAGCAGTTTCTGCACTGGGCCGAGTTGCTAGTGTGCCATCTGGTAGACGATACGTGGCTCCACGAAGGTTTGAGTTTGAAGATAAGGCGTTGGAAAGGTCTAGCTTTCGAGATTGGGGACTTACTGCACCGGGCCGTGTTGTTAGTGTGCCGTCTGGTAGACGATACGTGGCTCCACGAAGGTTTGGATTTGTGGATAGAGCATTCGAGAGGTCCAGAGATCGAGGTTGGGAAGCAGTTGCTGCACCGGGCCGTGTTGTTAGTGTGCCGTCTGGTAGACGATACGTGGCTCCACGAAGGTTTGGATTTGTGGATAGAGCATTCGAGAGGTCCAGAGATCGAGGTTGGGAAGCAGTTGCTGCACCGGGCCGTGTTGTTAGTGTGCCGTCTGGTAGACGATACGTGGCTCCACGAAGGTTTGGATTTGTGGATAGAGCATTCGAGAGGTCCAGAGATCGAGGTTGGGAAGCAGTTGCTGCACCGGGCCGAGTTGCTAGTGTGCCGTCTGGTAGACGATACGTGGCTCCACGAAGGTTTGGATTTGTGGATAGAGCATTCGAGAGATCCAGAGATCGAGGTTGGGAAGCAGTTACTGCAGCAGGCCGAGTTGTTAGTGTCCCGTCTGGTAGACGATATGTAGCTCCACGGATGTTTGAGTTTGTTGACAAGGCATTGGAGAGGTCAAAGGTGCGAGATTGTGGAGTCGGCTGAGGACTGGTCATAAGGGTACCGTCTGGTAATCGGTAGGTGGCCGATCGCACATTTTTGTTCTGGAGAGCAGCGGAGAGGCCAAATGACCGTGGCTCTGGGACATTTTGAACAGCTTGGTTTCTCAACAGCGATGAGCCATCTGGGAGCTGGAAATTTGCTTTGCGCACGCTAGCATTCGAAAGAGCACCAGAGAGCATTGGTGAAGAAAAAAGCCCATCAGTGCTCTCAAGAATTCCCACCTCCTCCTGTCCTGATTGGGAGACAAAAGAACCATCAGGTAATTGATAGGTGGCATTTCGGACGTTAGGGTTGAGCATAGCAGAAGACAGCATGGAAGGAGAGACGGTTGACGGCTGCTCTGCTGGCTCAGTTCTGGTGACCAACGAGCCATCGGGAAGTCGGTAGGTGGCCTGCCGTAAACTGGGATTTTGAAGTGCATTGGATAGCATGGCGGGAGAGAGCCTCCCCCCGGCTGTTACTGGTGGCGCAGAGGAACCCTGGGGCATAATAAAAGAATTGTCCGGAAGTCTGACCATTGACCCATGGATTTGAGAGGTCCTCAGTTGAGTGGAGAGAAGCGGAGAGGCTCTTCCCTGTTGTTGCAGGGTAGCCTGAGGATGAAGAGGGCTGGGAGAGGCAGGAGATAATGGGGAGAGGTGGCGCTGAAGTGGTGAAGTGTAGGATGAGTTTCGTAGTTGTGGGGAAAGCATGGAGGCGGACAGGTGTGGAGAGGAGGGGGCAAAAGAGCCAGTAAAAGGTGCGTCCTGAGCAGGTGAGAGGACAGGCGTGTAAAGGCTTGCATTTCGCTGGAGAGGAGAGGAATAGGAGGCACTGCGGAGGCCCGGATTCTGCATCAGAGCACCAGACAGACCCAAAGAAGAACCGGGCCCTGCCTGCAGGATCACTTGTTCATCCATTGGCATTAAATCCTGCCCATCAGGAAGAGGATAATTACTTCTCTGTAAAGGTGAGGCGTAGCTGGCATTCTGCAGGTATGGGTTCTGCAGTGACCTCCCTAGATGGGGTGATAGTTGACCAGGAGTGGAAGGGTGACTGTGAGGATAGCCTTCGTACCCTTGAATGGAAGACAATGACTTTGGTATGACAGGGGCATAAGGAGTGGGGTGAACAGAGGCATTGTGGGATTGAACGTTTGTAAAAGTACCAGGGTAAGCTTGAGGATGATGTAAGGCATTTGTCAGCATCGGCGATGGACCTGGGTCACTCATAGTGTATCCATAATGGTTTATAGGCTGTGAAGGAGATTGATTTCCAAGGGGGGTATAAGGATTAACCACTGACGGCTGTAAAGATGAAGGCCCCGGACTGTGAGGACTCATAGCCCTGTGGGGAACAGGCGAGGCAGGGTGATAAGCTGGGTGCATGGGTGATGGTACACGGGAGGGCAGAGGTGACCTACGGTGTTGTGGCAAAGGAGATTGAGGTCTACTCTGCAACCTGTGCATCGATGGCTGGGGAGACAGGGGACGCATATGTTTTGCCGAAGGTTGTGGAGATGCAACAGGAGCACTGAAAGATTGCCTACTCAGAAGAGAACCCTGGTTCCGGGACATCCGGACAAGTGGCTGCCCTCTGCCCACAGGCCTGTGGAAGCCTCTCTGGGCCGGCCCAAATCGTTTGGATTCCCTAAGCCCTGTTGGCCGGGACCCTGTCCTAGCCAGCATTTGTGGGCCACCTTGGGGAAGGCCATGGACACTATGAATAGAGGACCTAAAAGGGGCAACATTTTGGGTGACAGGAGGTCCAGTCCTGGAACGTCTCGATAGATAGGGGTTAGCAGGTGAGGGTTTGACAGTGCCCATGGGCACATGGCTGCGACTGCCGGCCCGACCTCTCAGTCTGCGAGTTGAGGAGCGGATGGGAAGGGGCCGGTTAGACATATGAGATGGAGAGGGGGAGACGGGTCGGCGAGGGGATGGAGGGCGGAAGGCCCGAGGAGGTGACAATGGTCTCTCCATCATAGGCATGGGGCTTTGCCTTTTGGGGGAATGCAGTGGTGGGGAGCTGGCTCTTGTCAAAACAGATGCTTGTCTCCTGCCACCAAAATTGCGAGGTCGGACAGAGGGCAGGGGTACTGCGTCTGGGGGAGGCTGCTGCCTAAAAGAAGGTCTCGGTGAATGACCTGGACTAGCCCTTTTCCTCATTGATCCACGGGGCGAGGGCGGGGGGCTGGACATAGGGGAGTAAGGAGAACGTGCTCTGGATGGTGACCTACCTAGCCCAATCCCTTTGGTCCCCCTGGGGAGAGAAGGTCTGGCCTGAACTGACATGCCTCTCCTAGAGAACTGGGGTGAAGCGGGAGGGCTGGGTCTCCGCTGGGACAGCATTGATGCTGGCCGCTGGCCCATTATTGACATTCGGGAATCAGGCCTTCGCCTACGTAGCATTGGGGAGAAGTGATGCTCTTGATAAGCATCTCCCTCATATTCAAATCTTCCATTAGTCTGCATGCCTGGCCTAATGGATAGCTGTGGGGAAGGAAGGGGCCCAATTCGCCTTACTGGCATTGGGGAGTGCATAGGCGAATGCATAGGTGTATGCATAGGTGAGTGCATAGGTGAATGCATAGGTAAATGTATCGGCTGGGGCATAGGTGCCTGCATCATTGGGACTCCCATTTGGAACCTTTGAGGATCTTGGGGGAGAGATTGTTGGTACACAAGCGGGGAAAACTGAGGCTGGAGAGGTGAAAGGGAGAAGTGACTGGGGGAGACAGTGAGAGGTGGGTGAGCATGTAGAGGGGACTGGGTCTGCTGCATTAGCATGGCGGTGGGAGACTGTTTTAGGAAATGGGTGGCCTGTGGTTGGCCCATAGCAACCGGATACTGGACCTGCGCGTGTGGGTTGAAGACTAGAGGTTGCTCATATTGTATGTCTGACATCATATCTAAATCATTGAGGTCAATGTTCTGTGCAGCAGGGGAATGCAGAGCGACGGCAGGGTAAGAATTGGGCATAGGTGGTGGAAAGATTGGAACATCCAGTCTCTCTTTCCCAAACATTATCACCTGGGGCCTTGGAACCCTAAACTGGTCTGGTACACCTGGGTCTTGAAGAAGGTAAGGCAGTTGTTCCTGTTGGTAAATCAACCCCAAATCAGATGCATCTAGACCAGAGTCTGTAGGAAACGGTAGCATGTATGAATTGTACATGGCCTGTGTAGGGTCTGTGTAGGCTAACATTGAGTCATTGTACAATTGTTGGTCAAATTCAGAACCCGCATACATCATCATCCCAGCTGGTTGGGAAATCCCATAGTTATAATCCAACTGGTTTCCAATTAACATCTGGTCACCATAAAGCTCATGCTCATGTGGGTCAAAGAACCCATCCATTCCCCTGTCATAGTAACCAAAGGGCTCCGCTTCTATTGCATAAAGCAATCCGTCCTCACCATAGTAATAGCCTTCATCAGCATAGAAATCCCCAAAATCATCATCATAGTAACCATATTCATTGTACTGTTGGTCCTCATTGTAAAATTCATCATCATAGTAAAAGTTACCGTCTTCGTCGTAGTAGCCATACTCATCGTCCCAGAGTTCATCGTCATAGTATTCTTCTTCGTAAGGATCATACGGATTCCTCCCATGGTATCCATGGTTATCGTGGTATTCTTCCTCATAGTATTCCTCATCGTACTCGTAACCGTCGTTATAGTATCCTCTGCTTCTGTTGTCTCTGTTGGCATGAGATTGTCGCTTTTCCCCCAGACCCCCGGCCCTATACCCCAGCCGACCTTGTCCCTTGCTGTCCAGGAACTTCCCTGTCAGCCAGTTTGTAGCCCCAGCGATCCTCCCTAATACCCAGCTTTTACTTTTAAAACCAGGCTTCTCTGCTTTATTTTTCCCAAATACCCCTTTGAACTTTCCTCCAAGTCCCTTTGCCTCCGTTGCCATTTTACCTTGGCCACCTAACGCAGACAGATTTAAGGTCTTCTTGGGTGGACTCACTTTGTCATTATCCTTTTTAAACATGCCAAAATTGCTGAAGCCAGACAATCCCCCCTTTTTGTCCGCAGACTTGTCTTTACCACCAAAGCCAGCAAACAGCTTGGTGCCTCCTAAAAGGGGATTAGAGCCCGTTGGTTTCTTCTTCTTGGAGATTCTGAGAAAGAGACGGGAGGTGCTTTTGAGGTTACGCTTTGGCTTTGCTTTCTCAGCTGGTTTTGTTGGTATACTGAAAAGGGAAGACTTCCCTGTGATGCCACTGAGGGCCTTTGAAGCTCCCTTGATTGCAGGCATCTGACCTGCCACCCCGCCTTTCTTCTGTCCCTCCCCAGCTAAGCCCATCATGGTCTTGGATGCACCCTTGATTTGAGCATCATTCATCTTTTTCAGGTTCATCGCCGCCATTCCTTTTTTAGGTTTTGGCATTTCCTCTTCCTCATCTTCATCTTCATCCTTTGGCGGGCGTTTGCCAGGAGCCTTGCTGAACCCCTTCATAGCCTTGGAGGCTCCTTTCAGGGCCACCTTTCCTTTACCTTTAGCTCCCTTCTTGGTTACGACCTCTTCTTCGCTCTCCTCTCCCTCTGTTCGTTCACTACTAATTGCCTCATCTTCCTCTTCTGAGGCTTCCGACTCACTAATGGGTTTCTTACTCTTTCCCTTCTTCCCGTCATCCTTGCCCTTTCCCTTGGCTGGCGGCTCCTCTTTTTTCCCCCCTTTCTTGTCATCTTTTCCACCCTTCTTTGGCTCCTCTTCTTTGCCCTTCTTGGCAGCCTTGTCACCCTTCTTAGGGGCCATTTTTGTCCTACAACTACTACAACAGTCCCAGAGAAAGACGCTAGAGGACCGGTACAGACAGAAGACTCAAGCAGTGGGGATCCATGTCAGAGTTGACAACCGCTTGACATACAGTCCAAATCCAAATGCTGCCAACATCTTCTTTTCCAGTTGTTCCGTCTTCTTATAACTTTTAACTTGTGCTTATTCCTTGTCTTAATCAAAGTGTCCGATGTGTGATGGAGCACAAATACCAGACAAACTCTGACACCCTCTGTTTCAAGTCAGTTATTCTAAACTGCACAAAGAAACTGGCTCAACCCTGAGCTATCAGAGCTTACTCGCGTTACAGCACTCAGGCATCTAAAAAACAGCCAGGATCCACAAATTTGTCTGACTGAACCATGCTGATTGTGATCATCAAGAGTCACTGGTAGTCACTGAGTTCAGAAGTTTTGTTCTGATAAAAATGGCTATCACTGTACCAGGAGTTTCACACTTGTCACCCACTTGTTGCATCTGGCTCACACACTTGAAATCCCACATGGAAGTCCTTTAACCAAGTTTTAACCACATAATCCAGCATGTGCCATTTTTTAATCCCAGCGGGGGGCGGGGGGGGAGGTTCTCCTTCACGGGTTTGTAAGTAATGTTCCAGGGTCACGGCGCTGAATAAAGGATCCCCCCTGTACCGGTCGATGTAGTCCTTTGTGTGTCTCCCATTGTCTTGTTAACCCAGAGACAGTTGTTCTTGCTTGGCTGCAGCAGCAACTTTGGCAGGCAAGTTTTTCCTCACACAAGAAGAGTTGCTCTGTGTGTGTGTGTAGGTAAGTGTGTGTCTGTTTGTGTGCGTATGCATGCACATGTGCGCATCTGTGAGTTCTAGCCCTCAGGGGTATCCTCTTCTATGTGTGTGTGCGTATTCTTCCACATGGACGTCAGAATGCCAGTGTGTCCTTCTGTAACCTCCCGCATTTCTCCCTCTTTCATTCTCGCTCCCTCTCTCTCTCTCTCTCTCTCTCTCTCGCACTCTGCCTCTCTTTTCGTGACACCGCAACCTCACCTGTCCTCTGTTCCACACCGTTGACCCCCACTCCCCCCCTCCCCCAACCTATCCTCTGTGCATTCACACGGGTTGTGGTATCTGTGTGCATCCCCAGTTATAGTTTCAAGGGGGAACCTAAATGTATCAGCTATACTGCCTTGGGGTAACCCTATCTGTAGGCTTGCAGCCGTATCAATAATGCATGTCAGCTGAGCTGTTGCTAAACTGTGTCTGAGAGGTTTGAGCACACTGAGCAAAAACATGCGGCACCACTGGTACCATTAACACAGGCAGCACAGGCCAGGGCTGGCAGGCCACAACAGTCAGGAATAGCGCTTACATTAGACCCTCTACAGGTGACGTTTACAATGGAGGGATTACAAAGGAGCTTGACAACACAGATAAGTACAACAGTGTTTGACCCAAGACACAATAAATTAATGATTCATGAAGGATTCATATATAATACTTATTATATATATATATACTACATTGATTGTATTTTGGAATTCAGTTAAACAGAAGCACTTTTTCATTGCCTGTTTTTCTTTACTCAGATGAAGCAGTCAAATGCATTATTCACATTTCCTTTAACAACGAATTTTAACTAGTTTAGAACAATTTACATATTCACTGAGGAACTTCATTAGTCAATTTACAAACATAAGAATACAAAATGAGTGAATGAGTGTGAGTAAAGTGAGTGTGCATCCGTGCACATGGGTTTGTGTGTGTCTGTCGTTTCTGTGTGTGTGTGTGTGTGTGTGTGTGTGTGTGTGTGTGTGTGTGTGTGTGTGTGTGTGTGTGTGTGTGCGAGTGTGTGTGTGTGTGTGTGTGTGTGTAAGGCCATGCCCACTCGTGTGTGGGTAAAAGGAAGATGGAGGGTTGGGTATAGGAATGATCCGTGGCACCCATGGTCTGATGCCAGAGCCAGGAGTCCGTTCTCGGTGGCAGATATCAATATTTAATGTGTTGGGCCTTACGCAGGACGGATAAAACATTCATCACGGCCCGGCTCTAAATATATCACACGGAGGGTTAACCCTGCCCTCACCAGCTCACTCACCCATTCATTATACATACACACCCACTACCCGGGGTTAACAGGCAAACTCTGCGGATTGGAAAAAAGCTAAATATCAGGAACAACAACATGGCCGTCAAGGTTTTACCAAATACACCAATGGAAACGTTTTAGGCAATTTGGCAGAGACATATGTATTGAGAAATTTGGCATTGCATTTTTGTGGAGTGGATGGAGTGGTAATGTAAATAACAAGTTTTCTTAGTTAAAGTGTGAGTTTGCTCACAGCTGCTGAGAAAAACACCAAATGCTTGCAAAGTCTTTATTTTTATCTTTCATTCTCTGTTTATCTACATTGTTATTCACTGACTTACTTATCATGTGAACATTGTCACCACTGAAATAATCTGATCGGGAACAGCACCAGCTTTGATGGGACAAAACTGGGACAAATATTTAAATTCAGTCAATAAAATTAACGCTACCATCTTCATTGTAGTCTGTTGTCAACACCGAGGAGCAGTCAGTGGTTCTTTGTCTCCAACGACGCAAGCAGCGCGCGTGAAGACTCTCTGTAATCCGAGAGGCTACGTCCTGAAGTCTCTGCAGCTCAACCATATAATTTCCCCTAATATTGTGCCAATGGAGACGCCACTATGCAACGCAACCTGAAATATGGCTCCGTGCCATGCAAGATATTAAACTTTCATTGGCCTAAAATGGCAGAGAGAGAGATCTGAAAAGTTGACCCTTGTGTGTCCCAGAGGGAAGAGGGATAGGGGTCGTGGCCGCTTGCGTGTGTGTGTGTGTGTGTGTGTGTGTGTGTGTGTGTGTGTGTGTGTGTGTGTGTGTGTGTGTGTGTGGTGTGGGTGTGGGTGTGGGTGTGGGTGAACTACTAAGGTAGTGAATGTTAACTAATTTAGTTTACATGAACACCATTAGTAAATTATTCCTAGACCATTAGTTAAGTGTTAGTTAATTTTTAGTTCATGCTTATTACTGCATTAACAAAGGTAATTAATGGTTTATTAATTTACCCTTATTGTAAAGTGTTACCAGGGATTTTAATAAGTAGTTTATTAAGTTTAATACATTTTCTACAGTGGCCAGTCCACTCGTTATTTATTTGAAACCTTTACAGACATTTGAGCTCGTCTGCCATCAAACTTTAGATTCATATCTAAAGTCTGATTTGAGAGACTCTACATAAGGAAACCTGCTCACAGAGAGGAGAAGAAAGGATAGAAGGAAGGAAGAAAGAGGGTAAGGGAACAGATGGAAATAATGAACAGACGGACTGAGTAATTCTAAACTACAAGGGGATGAAAAGGACATGGGGAAAATGAGAGACAATACTAGTTTGATGTGATGGGCTGATAGAAATATAAAACAGAAAGAAAGAGGAAGGATCGAGAGTGATGACGGGAGAGACTGTGAAGGGGACAGAGAAAGAGAATGGGGAGAGAGTCGATATTCATCTGACAAGCTGCTTTCATCAGGAGCACTCAGCGACACACTGATAATAAAGGAGATCACCTGGCCATGGCATAGCCAACAAGCTCACTTAATGAGAATGACACACAAACACACGCATGCACACACTTACACCACACACACACATATACACACAAACATGCACGCACTTACACACACACACACTTTTATACACACTCACACACGCATACATACATACGTACATTCATGCACACACACTCACACTCATGAACACACACACACAAACAGATGCATGTGCATGCGCAAACATACACAAACTCACTCGCACTCATTGACATTGCACACACATGCACGCATGCACACACAAAAACACACAGAAACAATATTTTACACATTTACATGCAAACCCATTCACGCACTCAAATGATCAATCAATTCACTCGCATCCATCTCTCACAGTTGTGATACTATTCAGGCATGCTGATACTATACAGTATTGTCAAAACATCCTCAAATAATGACTTTAGTTTGTAAAAATTATAGTGTGAACAAGTGTGTACATTTATCAAATCAAATACCCCTATTGCCCAATATTCTCTCAAATACCCCTGAGCAACAATACAAAAACGGAATTAAACAGGAAAATATCAAGCCACCAAGAAAATGTGGGCACATCATGGTACATTTAGGGTCAAGGGAAGAAGCTTCTACACCAGAGAAAGTTTTCCTTCTAAAAAGTAAAAGAGCGGGAAGAGGCAGGAGATAGAGTGGCCATTCTTGGGTGACAGAGCAAGGAAAGAAGAAAGACAACCAGACTCAGGTTTCCTCTGAACCCACTAAGCCCCTGTGTTTAGATCCTGGCCTTGACTTCAGAGAGTATCCCCACATGACTACACCATGATGTGAAACCAAAGTCTAGTGGCACACCTGACACTGTCATTAGCAATTAGCATGGACCAATGCTAAACTCCATGGCCTGTCCACAAAAAAGAACAAGTGACAACGTTGAAATTCGGCCAGAGAAATTAACGTACGTTGCGCCCTGGCTGAAATTCAAAGGGTTTTGTGTCCCCATAATGTCGAATCAACATGGATTTGCATTCAGTGTCAAACCTCATTGGCTTTGTAATTGTGTCTCCGTTTACATTTTGGCCGTTGTAAAGTTAAAGTTACTACAGCCGATCAGTGTCAAAAGTGATCTATCAGCAGGGCTTATCAATCAGCAGGGCTTATCAATAATTATTGTATGTTTTATTTGTGTGCATTTGATTTTTGATCACATTTATTTTTTTCTTATTTACATTTTTGTTTATTTTAAAAAGGTTGACACCATTTAACCCCATCTGAAATGGGGTTATCTGGTTGTTTGAATATCTGGTTATTTTGTGAGGTTTCATTTTAAAAGTCTCTTACAATCATATTTGTTTCAGTCCAACATATTTTACAAAATATAGTATGGGGAGAATGATAAAGATTTCTTTTCAAAAAATTAATCCTAATTTTGAGACACAATCTCATTTTATGCATTTAGACCATAGAATAATGGATGAATGTGCTCACCTTAAAGACAACTAGTAAAATAGGCTTTGAGGAGAAGAGATGATGGAACCAGTGAAGATAAATGTGATATTTCATGAAGATTAAGCCGTCAATCACACTCAATCATTTTCAAGCCGACTCAATGATGATTTAGGGGTTTCGAAGTGGACAAACGTCCTCTCAAATAGTGTGCTAGAGCTGCTGTGTCTATGATGTAAACAGCATTGATTCCTCACTCTACACTGCTTATGTTTATAGCCATCTGCCCACCAGACACAAACCAACATGCACACTCACATGTGTACCAACATACACCATCCATACTGCCTACTTACACACCTTTGCTACATTTCTACTGATCATACACTATGACAAAATACACACGCAAGCACACAGTCACAGAAGGCGCGCATGTGCGCACACAAACACACACACACACACACACAGAACGCACACATACACACACTAAATACTATTTTATGTGACCAATTATTACAATAACAGCTGTATAATAAATGGGAGATAGGAATTCTAAGTAAACAGGGTTCTCTTATCTTTTGTGTGTGTGTGTGTGTGTGTGTGTGTGTGTGTGTGTGTGTGTGTGTGTGTGTGTGTGTGTGTGTGTGTGTGTGTGTGTGTGTGTGTGTGTGTGTGTGTGTATGTGTATTCAGTCAGGCCTGCATCGGTTCAACAATGTGGAATGTTTCATAATTTTTTGATAGGTTGACTAAAAATGCCGGGATGCAGTCACTCACTCACACACTCTCAAAACCCACACACATACTCAGGTGGGAGAAGAACAGGTGGGAAAAGTTGACCGGTAACCTACAATGCTAATCACTGCTTACTCGTCTGCAGTTGTTCCTTGTCACGTAAGAAACTAGACATTTATATAGTGTCTAGTTTGGCCCACCAAACTAGACATATCACATGACTATTGGTGCAATACCATCCATTGTGTAACTAGATATGTGGACTACTGTGCAGCAGTGCGGTCCCTAGACAAACAGCTGTATTCTGTTTCGTACACAAGCCAAAATCTACTTATAAGCACACAAAGCTAATGCAATGCCCCATGCAAGCACAGTGACCCTCTCTGTTAAGGTTGGCAAACTGTCTGCCTCAACACAGGACAATAGGGTATGTGAGCGCCAGACTGTGTTGAATTGTTTGCTAACCCTTGCAGAGTAGTCACTGCACAAAAAGCCATTTTGGATCTCATGACAAATCCTTTCCAAGTGTTTCACTGAGCCAGAAGAAGACCTGACTAGCACGATGCAGGCTACAGATACAGACATTAGAGCCTGACCGATATATCGGTATTGGCTTATATGTTTGCCGATATGCGCCGATATGAAAACTTTAGAAATGGTGACAATGTATAAATATAATTACCTCTTTATAAAACCTCAACTGTAGTGTTTGAACCTGTAAATGCTTTAACTGAGCACACTCACGTAAACAATCCCAACACTAACAGTTTAACATCATGTTTTGTGTGAAGATTAATAGCTCCTCCACATACAGTTAATTGGTTCCTTAAAATTATTTTAATGTCATGTTGCTGTGGCCCAAAGAATTGCGAGCAGCAAGTCCTAAGGAGCTGCTCTACCCCCAGGATACCACTATATATATATAGAATAACGGCCGATATATCTATATTTTGAATATCGGCCGATATATCGATGTCAGTTATTTTTTACTCCGTAATATCGGTATCAGCATGGGCCCCTAAAATCCAGTATTGGTCGGGCTCTAACATACATACATAGACTCACACACTCACACACAAGATAAGAGAATCATGTTAACATGCATACATACATTTATAAATACATACATACATACATACATACATACATACATACATACATACATACATACATACATACATAAATAAATGTTTATAAGGCTTTACATACACTATATGGATATCATAAAAGTTGTATGTGTCCTTTAGTAAGACATAACAGATATGGACATTTTATCTAGAATTGACGTAGCCCTGTGTGATTTAAATAAACCTTTTGCACATGGGCGAAACACACCTTTACTATGGATAACCCTGTTGTCTTCCTTTGGATACAAAAGTCTGATAAAAAGAATGTAATTAATATTTATATTGTGCCATAGTATTGTCTCTGGTTGCTTTCATGCAGAGCTTGATGGCTGGCGATACCAAATCTGCAGACAGTGTTGGCAGAGTGGTGCCATATTTAACAAAACAGCAGGGGGAGCCGCAATACCACTGTCATCGCCTGCAGGGGAAGGTAGGTGTAATGACCGTGTTCAAACAGAAGAGAGCAGAAGTGGAGAGTTTATCTGGTGTTCCTATCGCCGTGGGAATCTAGCTTGACCTCTGCAGTGGATGGAATGAGTGACTCTAGCTGTCACCTTGGTAACAAACCACTTCTCAAAGATCCATAGCTCTGTGTTCGGATTGCGAGGAGAATAAAGAGGTGATGCTGAGGCTGATGGATAATAATGAATACACTGGATTAAAAAAGACTCTACCAAGAAGTCTACCAACCAAGAGGTGTACTAAAAACAGAATATCACAGAACATAGAATAAAACAATACAAAACAATAGAAAATAAAAATAAAATATAGAATATACATTTTTAGACATTCAGCACTATTGAATCTCTGGTCCACACTGGAGGTTGATTTGGAATAAGATGGAGATTGATGAAGAGGAAAGAAGTTCTGTATGTGCATGTCAGATGTGTGACTCGGAAAGTTAACATGGACACCGTAGTTCACTTGAATAGTCCGATTAAGATCTCACTACCAGGATGGTATTGACATTCTGATTATTGGGTTTACATGGCCAACGTAACGCAATCTGCACTTTTGGTCCGTTTACTATTTCTGAAAGATCTCACTAACCATCCAATTGTGATGGACCATTGTCCCACCGTCCAAGTGCTATGGACCATTGTCAGTCCATAATGTATGGTGACGTGTGTATGTGTGTGTGTAATCAATGACTGTATTATATGTGCTGCATGTATCTTTATGCAGTGCCATTGCTGTATGTTATCTGTGTGTTGGAGGAGAAGGAGGAAAAGGAGGGCGGTCTTATGGTGGACAGCAGAAGAGTTGGAGATACAACTGGTGCATGTGTGTGTGTGTGTGAGTGTGTGTGATATTCAAAGTGTACAACCTATAGTCCAAGACAGGAAATATGCAAGTAACAAAAATGTTGACGGATAGCAATTAAAAGCTAAACGAAAATGCATTTCTCATGAAAATGAAGCCAGGAGATTATGAACAGTGTAGGTCTTCGGCTCTCAGTGTCCTCTCAGTATCTATAAATGTAGACTGCACATTTAGGAAAGCAACTAATGCTCATAAAATGATCTCTAATGCTCAAATAAATCTAAAACACTGCACTGTCGGCCTTCGTATGGATTTGAACCTGCTGAATAATGCAAGCAAAGCGGAGTGCAACTATGCCCTCTTGGTTTCGGTCAATGCATTGCGCTCTTACATGTCCGATGTGACAAGGCCCTTAAGACAAATGAAGTAGACTGTATTCAAACTGGCACACAGTGTTCCTACAGGCACACAGTCACCAAGGGATTTGAGTCTGGATAAGAAAAAACAAAACTTAAGAAACTGATTATTACAAGGATTGAAGAGGGATCAATATTTCTGAAAAAGACTGGTTTTGATTGGGGTTCAGTCGATATGTACTGACTAACGGTTCCATCCCCCATGCACCCAGCCTACCCGTAGGCATCCTTGAGCAAGATGCCCTAACAATAACTGCTCCTTAATGACGCTTTTGATGACGGAGTTAATGACATGTACTTCCATTCATTGTATGTTCATTTGGAGAAAAATGTATGATCAATGACGACGTAAGCCAAAAGCATGTCCTTATAAGCCAGAATGCTGAATGCTAGTGTTAACTATGATGAAAGATACACTGGGCATAATGGACTAATGTAGGCCCATTATAATTTAAACATGCCTTATCCATTCATTCGATTTATTATTTGCTGTATAGCCTCTGACATGTAATGACTTGTTTACTCCATTAAAGATCATTATAAAAATGAATGCTTTATGTTCTCTAGTTCTATTAACTTGATGGGAATGTGCCTTTTTACAGCATGACATTCATAAATGACCAATTAAAATAAATCAATAAATGAATCGACAATGAAAATAATCAATAACTTAGGTCACCTAAACATTGATTAGCAAACGGACAGGGCGGATATCGTTAGAGCATGGAGAAGGTAAATTGCTTCGATGGAAGTTTCCACATCAGTATGCACACAACATCTCCAGCACATCTGTAATAACGGAAAGAACGGAAGATAAATTCCTTAAAGAATAAGAGAATGAGTGTGGTTTTCAATAATGCCACACACACACACACACACACACACACACACACACACACACACACACACACACACACACTTTATATTCCGAAATGTACAAGAAACAATTCAGGCTTTCTATGTTTACATAAAATATAGCTCACTAAAGTTATGTGTAGGCCTTTGTGTCCTTTAGTAAGACCAATAAAAAAGGTACTTGGATCGATCCACCATGTCCGCTGCCTACCATTGTAGACATCCTAAAGCAAGAGACCTACACCCCTAATGACCTGTATCTGACTTCATTGTAATCATAATCTGTTAAATACTAATAGGTACTATTGTATATCGTATTAACATACAAAATGAGTGTGGGGATTCTGGTTAAACTTGGATAAAATAGCCAGAAAGGTTAACACAAGTTTGGCCTAGTCTCCTTATATCTCCTTAACGGCATCCTACAACACTTTAAAGGACACGTGACCATGCACAACGATAGCGTCTCATTTCACCTCCCCATTCGGTGATGGCCTGCCATCGCACGCACGCGCGCACACACATACGCACGAGCAGCCGTGCCATATGGAGGAGCGAGGAACAGCAGCATCAAGTGTCATCTTACAAACACTATGCTTGCTTGCCTGGGCTCCAAGTTGGCTACAACTACAACTACTAATACTTCTACTACACACATGCGGGGCGGTCTTACCTCGGAGTCTTCCTTTAACTATCCCACACTTCCCTCTCATCACGTAATTCCGAAGCAAAATCTGTCCATCCAGGTTCCGCGCCAACGCGACATTTCTATGGCATCCTTGTTAGAAAAAAGCAAATATGCTGTTGACGCGCGGAATACGTTCGTGGTCGCCTCGACTTCGCTCTAGCGTATCCCACCTCTCCCTCTCTTCTCGCTGTATTGTGTAAAGGGAAGAATGGTTGTGAATTTTTAATGGCGTCATTATGCCTCTCGGTGTGCTAATGAATGAGGTAGCATTGGCAGTAGGCACTCGATGCTTTCCAAGAGAAAACGGTCCAAGCTGCCAAGGATAATAACAGTTGGGCCGCGAGGAGTTGACTAGGGGTCAAAGATGATACACACCTGTTGACGATGGGGTCGAATGAGATCATTTGGATGTAGCAGATACCAATAATAAAATATATGACACATAAGTGCCTAATGGAGTAGCTTAATTGATTTAGAAAATATATGGTTTTATTTTTTATTTAGCCGCAGACAGTGAGGATTAATCAAAATGTCTGTAGCCTAATTATGCTTAAATTGATGCAATCGCTAAGAGCTTAAGTGGAAAGCATTTGGAAAATGAAACAATTCCTTATGTGTAGGCCTATTACATACATTACAGGTGTATCAAAACGTGGAAACAAAACATTAAACATGGTACATTGTTTTTGTATTGGAGTTTAATATTTATGTCTTAACGCATCTTTCTCAAACTTGATCAAAGGGTAAAATATGCAGATTCTTGGGAGCAACATATATCATTTTTTCTAGATTCCAGACGAACAGTTACCGTTGTATAATTTCATATATAAAAACAGAATGAAAGAAGGGAGCTTTAATGTCATTGTATAATTCGCTGTATACTGTACAATGTTTTACTCTTTTGCATTTTAGCCCCTCCCATGTGAGCGTGACCCTTCCCATTCAGTCTCTCCTCTGTCAAATCAGAGGACTCGGTTTTTACTTCTTAACGATCTGGATGACGTCTTCGTGTTCCATGATGTGTGTTAGGCCCACCCTCTGGGGGCTGTATTTGGTGCTGGTGCCCTGGAAGAAAACAACGGTCAACATCCAACCTCTTACCAAGGATCAGCACTACAAAATTGACCATTTATCAAAAGTCCACATACAGGAGTAATGGATTAACAAAACGTTTTGGAAGTTGAAATTGGAGAGATGAAAAGCACTTACCCAGACCAAGGCATATTTAAACTGGCTGGCTAAGGTCCTGTGGATCCGATGGCACTGCGAACAGAAGCATAGGGGGAAATGACAGACAAATTAACTTCAGCAATAACACCATGTATTTATGTTGTCTGCATGCTTCTCTGTAGGCAATTACACATTTTCCACTGTGTATAATTTAGTGTGTGTGTGTGTGTGTGTGTGTGTGTGTGTGTGTGTGTGTGTGTGTGTGTGTGTGTGTGTGTGTGTGTGTGTGTGTGTGTGTGTGTGTGTGTGTGTGTGTATGTGTGTATGTATATGTGTACATTATATGTGTACATTACATGTGTGACAAACTCACCACATGTTCTACAGATGCTCCTCTTCTCATAATGATGGCATCGCCAAAATCCGGACGCTCTGAAGGAAAGCACTCACATTTCACATCCTACTGGGATTCAGTCTCATTCAGTGTGTGAGTGTGTGAGTGTGTGCGTGTGTGTGTGAGAGAGTGTGTGTGTAGTGTACACACCTCCCCTCTTCTTGGTGAAAATGCAGATGAGTGCCAGGTATTCCCACAATGTCTCCAGAAGGTAGTCCAAGTTTAGCTTCATCCCACAACTGAAAAGCACACGGAAACACAACTTTATTTATATACTGTGTGAAAGAGCAACTTGATCAAGTAGGGAACACACACCTCTCTGACCAATCCGATTCAGACCTGAATTTGACCACTTTCACTCAAAGGATTGGATCGAAAATACTTAAAGAATACAAAATAAATTATGCAAATTACATTCAGCCAATTAGAAAACAACTATCAGACAAAATGGTGGCTATATCCTGTGTTTGATTTTGACTGTATAACGATTTGCACAGCAAGCATAAGAGTCACTTTTCAACAACATACAAGTTATCCCAATCATCCCTCACACACAACACTTAACACACACTCCCCTGACACACAAACACACACACTCTTAACACAAACCTGATGACAACACTGTTGGGCACGTGGGCTAGACGGTCTACCTCCTCGATGGATATCTGATCCACCTTGTTATAAACCTACATAGAAAGACAAAATAAAAACATAAAAAAATTAAAGTTAACCCAAGCAGAGAGAGAAGACAAAGCAACACACACAAACGCAGTGAGCAGTAAGTGGAAAGCCTGAACCAATCTGAGGACATACGTAAAGGCAGGGCATGTAAACTCTGTTCCCGACGATGACGTCGATGAACTCATCTGGCGTGCTGTCCTCGCGGAAGAGCACCTCAGCGTTAAAGATTTCTGGAGAAGCCCAGGTTAAGGAGTTTAAATGAATACCATCTTGCCAGGGTAGAGTGGTGACGGATTAGGCAGAGATCCACACATAGAAATATGGTGTGACAGAATGATGTGACACAGACAGAAATATTGCCATTTACCATTACTATTTAGATATTTATTTAATGCACAGCAATTTACAGTGAATTCAGATACATCTAATTAAGGAACACTGGTAGGGGCCTCTTGCCCTAGGATGCCTACAGGTACACATTGGCTTGGTTTGATTGGGGACTGAACACAGAACTCTTCGGATTCGGTGTCGAGCACTCTAGCCACTTCATTATCCTGCCCCAATTGCACAAGTGTATGAGAGAGAAAAACTAAACAAAACAAAGTGATACTGGTATTTGCAGATTCAAGGCGTGATGTGCTTTTATGGTGGTCAATGGACTGAAATTATAATACAGCCCTTTTCTAACCTGTGGCCACTATAAGTGCTCTACAATTAGTGCCTCACATTCACGCATTCATACACGCATGACAAGAATGTCAACCATGCAAGGGAACTGCCAGCTCGTCAGGAACACCTTGGGTTAAATGTCTTGCTCAGACACATCTCACCAATTAGCTAAGAGGAGCCGGGGATCAAACCAGCAACCTTCAGGTTGAACCGACCTGCTCTATCTCCTGAGCCACTGCTGCCCGGTCTTTGGGTCAACAGGTTTAGGGAAGGATACTGTACTCGTGGAGGATGAGCTGAACCAGCTTCTCTGAGCACATGGTGAGAGGGACTGTAGAGTTGTAGGAGAGGCCACCACCTTTCTTGGGCTACAAGGGAAAGACATACACAGCACAAGGTTGAGACCCGGCATGGCTGTGCTCACATACACAGGCACCTTGAGCCAATAGAATTAGGGATTTTGTATTGAAGCATTTAGATCGGAGACAAGAGACAAGACGGTGCTGAACAATAGTTAATATATTTTACACCTCTGATTAGATTCATAATTGTTCATGTAGTAATGAAGGAATACAACCAGCCTTAGTGATACAGATTTAAAAACAAGACAAAGTTCTACTTTACCTTGAAGTAAATATTTGGCTTCATCCTGTTTAGTCTGATGCCCACGGACTCCAACTCTTTTTCTAAGAGCTCTCTGAAGAGGAAATGAAAAGATTCCCACACAAATTATGAATATGCATTCCCACATAGGCAACAAACAAATACAGTATTCACCAATTCACGATTTGCACAACATGGATGCACAGACACATCAGGGTTCTAAGTTAAAAAAAGGAAGTGCAGATCTGAAGCATACTGGCCCCTACAAAATGTTGACTGGCTATCACTCAAATCTTTAATTTTCAGCATTGGAACATAAAGACAAATAATTTTGTTACTGACATGTTTCCCATTATTGTTGAACCCTGTACATATATATAAAGATAATTTGGTCTATGCTTTTGTCCAAGCATCTTAAAATACTGTGTGAGTGCATACATTCTTAGCATGGGCTGGCATCAAACCCCTAACATTGGTAGTGTTAAAGGGGCGGTCTACAATCTAAATAGATTAAGGTTCCTGTTTGGGTAGTGCTAAAGAGTTTTTAAAAGAATGTTGTGCAACTTCCAATATACAACATAAGTGATACGATTTTGTTTACACTAGGTGCCACCAATAGCACGTTCTGATCACTGATACATCATCGGTTAGCAGAAGGAAGAGTATTTTGACTACAAGGCTTTTTTTCAATACATTTACACGATATGATATGGCGAGTACATCATGAACTGTGGATGGATTGGGAGACTCTCCTCTCTAGTCACCCCATTGCCTCGTTTAGTTCGCTTGTTCGTTCGCAGGCAGTGCCCAGCATCTACGGCAGTGCCCTGCATCTAAGGCACAGCCCTGCATCTACGGCAGTGCCCTGCATCTACAGCAGATGTAGAGACAGACGGAAAATTCCCTGAGAAGCCTTTCCCACTACCCCAATGGGAGCCTCAATGTGTTACATTGGCGGAGTGCCCCTTTAAATGTCGTGCTCTACCAGTTTAGATTCACAGCAGCACTACACTCAGGTTCCCATGGTTACCTCTGGACATCTCCCTTGGTGGCGTCCAACATCATGATGACTACGTCAGCTGTACGGGCCACGGCGATGACCTGCCGACCTCGACCCTTACCTTAGGAAGGGACAGCAAATGTACACTGTTATACAGGCTGTACACTCACTACTTTACATTGTAGCAAAGTGTCATTTCTTCAGTGTTGTCACATGAAAATATATACTCAAATATTTACAAGAATGTGAGGGGTGTACTCACTTTTGTGAGATACTGTATATATTCCCATCCCTAGTCCCCATCTTGAGATAGTGGTTTGAGTTTAAGTGAGAAATGAAATACTAGTGAAAGGAACATGGACGTTACCTTGGGCAGCACCCTCAATGATTCCTGGTAAATCAAGCAGCTGAATGTTGGCCCCTTTGTACTGGAAAATAATTACCAAGAAAAAGATAGATGGGCATTATTCAATGTTATGGATAAAAATGACAGCCTCCAAAATCAAAAGGATGTTGAACTGATAATGGACATGAGAACCGCCACAAACCTACGGTTAAATATTAAGGACGTGTAAAAAAGAGTTGTGAAGAGAAGAGCGTTGCCGTACCTCTATGACACCAGGAATACAGGTGAGTGTGGTGAACTCATAGGAAGCCGCCTCACTGGCAGTTGACGTCATCAAGCTGAGGAAGGTGGACTACAGGAAACAGAAGAGTACAGTCAGAAAGGTATGTCTCACACATTGTCCTGCTGGATTCAAAGCTAAAGTTGGATGTACATTTTAACACAGGAAAAACTTGCCAAGGCTAACAAGGGATGAAGCCTGCATTTTCTTATTGGTAAGGAAAGGTTTTACTTTGATCCACTGCACTTGAAATTCTCAAGTCATTTTTGGATTTGTTTGTTAAAACGGTAAACTGACATGTCACCTACCTTAAACTCTTTGACATATTTAAGCGTTATATAAATCTTGCATGTATGTAATAACAGAAACGTTGTGCACATCTCAAGTAAACCAGTCTAGCACAAGTCTGCAGACACACAATGCATCTTGGTGTTGCTCAAGCTAAAATGCATAAAGAATAACTATTTTTGTAGTTTTACAATTTGAAAAAAAGAGGGTGCAGTCAAGGTTATTAGGATGTTTTCCCCACTTGTTTCCATTTTAACTTCCAGGGGTTTTTCAAAATAAAGATTTTCCAGGAACCCTGTTTAGTGAGCATAGTATGGGTCTACCTTCCCAGTCCATTCTGTGAACCTACCTTACCAACTGAGGGGAAACCAATAAGAGCCACTCGGGCATCTCCAGACTTCATGACATCGAAGCCCTCTCCCTTGGCCCCCGCAGTCTTGGAGGGCTCCAGAAGCTGAGCTCTGTATTTTGCAAGCTTGGCCTTCAGCAAGCCAAGATGGTACTCAGTGGCTGTGTGCATGAATGGGACAAGTTAGTTCATTATGGATGGTTTAAATCGAAGTGGTTTATAATCGTATGTCAGAATCAAAACATTTTAAAAACGACGACAATTATGCCAAATGGGAAAGCAACGTTATTCATATTTTAACGTTTAGTTGATTTCGGCGTCATCAGAACTTACAACATTAAGGTTCAGAAAACAACTACTAATAGACTGCATGACTGGCCGGTGAGAGCCTTACCTTTGTTTTTCTGAGTTCGAGAGATTTCTCTCTCGATTTCCGCAATTTTGTCCGTAATGCCCATTGTGATAAGGCAGAGCAATCACACCCGTAATAACAGACCCTTTTGATAAAGAAGAAACATTGTAAGAGATGTGGAAACGTGTCAGAAAACTCCTTGGTTACGTTACATTTATTAGCAAACTTGCTAGCTAGTTGGAGATCAATACAATTATAAACTCTACAGGATGCGTTACAAATATCGTGCTTTACTGTAGCAGTTGGGAATAATAAACATTATGAAAAACCCTTTAAATAATTCCAGAAATGTTGAAATTTACACTTTGATTTCGGTGACACTTGGCAGCATGCACAAAGAAGAAACAAGTATGACATCACGAACCGGAAGTAGTAGTTCCATGCACATCAAGTTCCGGAACAAACCAACTCAAAACCATAAATGAAATATTTATATAAATGTGTACATTAAAACAGTAAAGCACTTAAATTAATAAAATAGCGACATTTGCAAAATACATAATCACTGATATTAATATTTAAATAAAATAAATTAAATGTTATCCTTAGCCCCAAATGCATCATCATTACAAGCTCTGTGTCATTGGCATGTCCACAGAGTGAATATGGCTGCGTCCGCAGGAGCGGGACCAACATCCTCGTCCAGTTCGCCTGTGTTTGAGGGATTCCCGTTTGTGGTACCAGGTAAATCTTCGGAGGAAAGATCCGTTAAAGACAAAGAGCAGATCGGCGATACAAAAAAGAAACCATGCAGGGCTTGTACGGACTTCAAATCGTGGATGAAAGTCCAGAAGAAGCAGTCAACGAATTCAACACAGGTGATCTGAGTTCATTATGGTTTCGCAAGTTAGTCGTTGAGTCTGTCCCCCTCACATATTAAGGAGCTAACGGAGCAGACTTACCCCAACAGTCCTTTTCTAATTATATTAAGTTCTGCGTGTGAAAAACACCTGTCAGTAAATAACATGAATGACGGTAAATAAGTAATTCAGAAAAGTACATGCTACGGACTACGGACTAAAGCTAAATCCCTCAAATTCCTTGTCAGGTGTGCATGAGTGTATTTGTCCTATTGCTTGTATTGTTTTGGTAGTTAACTAAATACTTGTTATACATTTATCTTCCCATGACCAGGAGACCCATCCAGGAAGCAGGTCGGAGGAGGATCCACAGTGTCCGTTGGACAGGGAAGAGTTAGGACGTAACACCTGGTCTTTTCTCCACACCATGGCCGCGTATTTCCCAGATCGGCCCTCCCAGACGCAGCAGCAGGAGATGGGACAGTTTATCAACCTCTTCTCCAAGTTTTTCCCCTGTGATGAATGTGCCCAGGACCTCAGGGGCAGGTGAGGTCCCAATACTACCCCAGTCCACAACACATTTTCAGATACAGTATCAACAATATAATGGCCATACACTATGGACACAGTGTCATGAGAGGCAGGATATAGTCTAGGGGTTTTCGACTTCTAAGCTGTCTTCCAAATGTCCCAGGTGTTTCGAATCCATGTCCTGTGTCCTCCTTCCTATTGCCCGTTTTTCACTGTACTCTTGAGGAGACGAACATTAGCAGTTAGTGTTTGAGCAGGAGGAAATGAGACATCTGAGCTGTTCAAATGCCACAAGGTGGATTGCTGATGATCTGGGACGATCACAGAGCAAAACACACTTCCTGTGTAAGATACTTTACAATGGAATGAGTAATTGAACACAGCCCTATCTGAAAGGTTTCTGGGTTTGATCCAGTGTCTTCAATCTACTTGTCATGCACTTGACTCCCACTAAAAAAATAAAATCAAACAGTTACTCTGAACTTTTGGATGTTGAAACGATGTGGCAGTTTACATTTTCTTTTAATATCTTGGAATTTGCCAGTTGTTTGTTTTGTTCTCTAATGACATAATCTCTCAATCCACAGGTTGACAACCAATCAGCCGGACGCAAGCAGTCGCCACGCCTTCTCTCAGTGGCTCTGTCGTCTCCATAACGATGTCAATGTTCGGCTGGGCAAGCCCCAGTTTGACTGTTCCCACGTGGACGAGCGGTGGAGAGACGGCTGGAAGGATGGGTCTTGCGATTGATTGGCTGACAGGCTGTGTATACAGAGATAGCCAATAGGGAGGGAGGGAGGTGGAGGAACTTGTGATTCAAAACATATTTTCCCCAGTGTAACCCAATTTATTTGGGGGAAAAACACAACAACATAGAAACCAGTTTTTCACTTTACACTGGACCACTCCAAGACTAATATCTAAAAAAGTATTATTGGTTTCAGATGCCACAATTAGATGTGGTGTTTTCAACACAACCCAATCCAGGCACTTAAAAAGACAATCAAGTAAAACCTGTGAAATAAAACAACTGGAACTTGGGGGTGGGGGGTAAATATTTGGCATTGGTCATTTAATATTTGATTGTAAGTGTTTAATTTAATCATCTACTCATAAAATTTTATATTTTTGGTAATCCTTGTTAGCCTAGTAATCTGGTTACTTATCCATAGACACAGTACAAAAGTATGGCCATTGTTGAGTTGCTGTGTGTGTGTGTGTGTGTGTGTGTGTGTGTGTGTGTGTGTGTGTGTGTGTGTGTGTGTGTGTGTGTGTGTGTGTGTGTGTGTGTGTGTGTGTGTGTGTGTGTGTGTGTGTGTGTGTGTGTGTGTGTGTGTGTGTGTGTGTGTGTGTGTGTCCTTTGTACATTTGCAGATCTGTTTAATCTGTGTATTTAATTTGCTGGAAATTTGTTACAGATAAAGGACTATGGACACATGTTCCCTTGTGTCTAGGTGTCCTTTCTGTTCAGGCTCCAACTCATGAGACTCAACCTATGTGAAAAACAATAAATATCCTAATAACACAACACCCATAATGCAAACCTTTTGGAACCTCAGCATGGATCATGGTCTTTACACTTATTTGTAACTTTGCTTATTTTTATATTAGTTTGAACAAACGTTTTAATAAATTAAATAGTATTTTTTGTACGTTTCTTATACATTTGGAACGCTTTTGCTGTCATTACAGGGAATACATTTCCGCCCTCTGCTGGCTGAAGGAGGCATAGGTGACGCTTGGATATATTCATGCAAACGGAGATCACTTCTCGCTCAGCCGTAAAAGGCACCATCGCCGTATTATTATTATTATTTATTTTTTTGCCCAGCCCCAGTAGAGCACTGCACTGCCTGCTCTCATCATCAGAGGAACATCAATCCATTTGATCATCTTGCGTTCAACAACAAGAAAATACCATCTTGGTTATCCTTTTAATAGTGTCCTTAGGCCGTGGCGTGTGATAGCGCGTGCTGCTGGTGATGCAGCTGTAATTGGGCAAAAGAAAGCACACAGACTGACTGACTAACTGACAGAAGGGTACACACGTCGATCGTGCACGCCCACGCCCAGCAGCAGTTGCCCGTGCAGTGCGCATGGAGCGCGCGCAGGAGGACCTGTCCCTACAGTAGAAGCCCACCCAGCCGTGGAGCCGCGAGCGTGGTGTTGAGAGGAGCGCGAGAGAGTGAGAGAAGATGGACGGAGTAGGATCTTTTGGAGCGGGTCGGACCGGGTCTACGCTAGACCCGATCGCATTTGCTAAGCAACCACAGACCATCCTCAGAGTTCTGTCGTGGGTAAGGCAAGGTCTTATTATGAACGGTATTAATGGGTTTATCCTTCTGGGTTTGTTTCCCTTGCTGCACGGGACCTTCGATGTGTTTTCGTCGCAAACAGCAGAAATGGACATGTAGGCTAATTGCAGGGCAGGGTCTGTATGGAAATTGATGACGGAAAATTAATGGTTGACATTGCTTTATCAGAAAAGAAATAACAACAATGACATGGGCCAATCTGGTTGAATGTGCTAATTTGCATGCATTTCATCCCATTTGTCTTACAGATGTTTTAATTGAGCAGAATTGTCCAAGGCCTGCCATTTGGGAGACTAATAGGTCATTCTTATTATCTGCCTTGCCTAATGCATTGTACGTAAACCTAAATACTAGATGAGGAATATTTTCGGCCCATCGACCCATAAATACATGGATCTGAAACCACCGTGATCATTGTACAGCATCCCTTTGACTGGGGGCCGTGTCATTCGCATTGTTTATTATGCTTCCTCGTCTAAAATCGAGTCTGTTTTCATAAAATAGCAGGCCTATTTAAACATGTGGATTATACTAGCCTATATCTGTTCATTTATTTTATTCTCGTGAGTTTTGGTAATTGAACAGGAACGTTTGTCGTTATTCGGGTAGTCACGAGCGGTGCCGTCGTTCCTCGCCTTTGATTGGTCGGTTATCATTACGCACGCCGAAGTCTCGAGACGTGTTGTTTCATGACGTTTGATTTACCGCATTACATATGGACGGCTGCTTATTTGAAGCTACCGAACAGGCCTTCGACATTGAAGTCATGGATTATCAATCCACAAATCACAGTAAACTAAATTCCCAAACATGAAGGCCTAATAGAAAGGTGTATGTTGTCATGGCAGAACCAGGCTGTACTTGGTTTGTGATATTTATGAGTTATGAAAGTGTGTGTGTGTGCGTGTGTGTTGATGCTAGAGTGGTTGCCCCTTCTCTCCCTGTTTGTGTACCAGGTATTTAAATATAACACAACTGAATGTATTATATCCATAACATCAGTAAACATCTATTCTAGTGTCCACATGTGCAGTGGGATTGATTATAGTGCAAACATCTGTCTGTATTCTCTCCGCTAAGAATATCTCAGAGCGCCTGATTTAACATACTGTCTGCCTAAAAATATACTAAATAAACCGTCTCTGGCCCCAGCCGTTTCATACAATGTGGTAACAAGAGATAATACACTAAATAAAAGCTACATGGGCCCTTTGCCAATGTGATTAAACTCTGTGATGCCTCATCTAGAAATATTTGATGCTCACAATGCATGGCTGTGTCTTAGAAGGGCTTCAGCTCTATCATATGGCTATGCCCACACACACACACACACACACACACACACACACACACACACACACACACACACACACACACACACACACACACACACACACACACACAGTGTCACATGGTCTCTAGTGTTAGTCAGCTGATCAGTGTGAGCATTCCAGTTCAAAAGAGAATATCTAAGACAACATTTTGGCAGTAATTGCTACTGCCAAGATTTGACAACTGTGTGTGGGAGGGGTGCTTAATTCGAAGAGGTGTGAAATAATTCCCATTAAAACTATGATTAGATTGACAATACTAATCCTTCACTGACCTTCTCTCTGCCAAACATTGAACGACCACACACACACACACACACACACACACACACACACACACACACACACACACACACACACACACACACACACACACACACACACACACATACACACACACACACACACACACACACACACACACACACACACACACACACACACACACACACTTTTGACAGTTTTATAAAAACAAAAGATATAGCTAGACATGATGAGATTAGATGTTATTTTTC
The DNA here is from genome assembly GCA_026745465.1 of Lota lota. Taxonomy (NCBI): domain Eukaryota; kingdom Metazoa; phylum Chordata; class Actinopteri; order Gadiformes; family Lotidae; genus Lota; species Lota lota. Next base: position 2,879,773 of record JACYXH010000069.1, on the reverse strand, counting down.
AGCAGCACCATGCTAAGCACACTCACATGCTTAGTTATCTTATAGATACCCCCAGCATGCTACGTAGCCTAGCATGCTAAATACCCCAACATTCTGTACCCCAGCATGCTAAGTAGCCTAGCATGCTAGATAGCCCAAAAGGCTGTCTAAGGGTAACCCAAATGTACACAGGAATAACATGAGAATGCTAACCACACAAAAATGCTTGAGTTGTGCCATGTATTGAGGCATTCCTATGAATTCAAAATAATATTGTTGTAAGTTCATCACATCACAATTTTATGAAATTGTACTATTACTTAGTAGCCCGAGAACCAGACAGATCTGCAAGTTCATGTTTTATTTGCTGTAGCATGTGCTTCCAGCCCCCTCACGTTCAGACATATTTCCAGCAGACTTGGCCGAGGTCGGGCCAATCACAACTGCATATCTAATATGGGGTTGGTTTAATACAATGAACAGAGGATCGCCCTATGGGAGTGACGTTGAGGCATTTTCATAAACAACCAAGATGGCGGCCACTGACGTGTCACACGTTTCATGCTCTGATCGGCTGTAGGTCAATCCAATTACATCCCATTGCATTTAGGTATGCGCCCTCTGATTGTGATCCTTGGAAATCAAAAATGAATTGAAAGGTTCAAAACTAATACGCATTTGTGGATCTGTCTGGCGATGTCCGGCTCATTATTTAGTTTAACTAAAAGCAAGTTTGTATGTGTATTGCAATCAAGTCATTATCTTAATTTCATGAGTTACTCTTAAAAATCAAATATTGGCCTGCTATAGCAGCCACACACACACACACACACACACACACACACACTTTGCCTTAGGTGTCATTGATTTTTTTCATGGCAAGGGAAGCATCCATCCATCAGTCACTCACTAACGTAGAGAAAGAGAGAGAGAGCAAGAGATAGAGAGAGAGCGCGAGAGAGAGGAAATTAGGTCATGTTTTTGTTCGGAGTATGCTCACAGAAGATGCTCTTGCGTGTCACTGTGTTCCAGTAAAGTTGTGTGTGTGGGTTTGTTTGAATAAGTGCGCGTGTGTGTGTGTGTGTGTTTTTGTTTGTGTGTGAGCGTTTGTTTAAGCGTGTATGACCAAGGCGTTGCTCAATGAATAAGCAGGGTATCTTTTGCTGTCTCACTCGACCCCAAACCAATGACACAGATAGATCGCTAAATAGGTTCCACGTCACCATTGACTTTACACGTGTGTGGTGACGAGTACAGAAGCTTGAAGCCTCTTTACTGTCTCCCCCTTTATTGCCTTCACTTCCTCCCTCCCTTCCCTCCCTCCCTCCATCAACCCTCCTTCCTTCCATCCAAACCTCCCTCCATCCCTCTCCCTCTATCCATCCTTCCCTCTAACCATTTCTCCCTTCATCTGTCCTTCCATCCCTCCCTCCCCCTCACTCTCTCTCTCTAACTCTTCCTTCCTCCACCTTACCCTCCACAACTCTTCTTCCCTCCACCTAACCTTCCTCTCCCCCCCCCCCCCCCAAACTGCTAGATCTTCTCGCTGGTGGTGTTCGCCTCCATCGTGAATGAGGGCTACGTCAACATGGGCAGTGAGCGGCTGCACTGCGTGTTCAACCAGAACGCCGACGCGTGCAACTACGGCGTGTTTGTAGGCCTGGTGGGCCTGCTGGCCTGCTCCTTCTTCTTCCTGCTCGACTACAAGTTCTCCTCCATCAGCTCGGTCAAGGACCGCAAGAAGGCCGTCATGCTGGAGGTGGGCTTCTCCGGTGAGTGGTCGAAGGAAATTACAGAATAATGGAGGGAGGGATGGGGGAAAGGGAGGGAGGGATTTAATTCAGCTGGGAGTCAAACACCCTTACCAATATACTTTCCTGGGCAGTAGGCACAATGTCGCAATGTAACAGAACAGGTAGGTACAGTAGGACAGTATGGACGGAAACCCAGAACCTTTAGGCTGGGAGTTCAACATCCTAACCATTAACTACTAAATGCTACGGATTTCTTCAGAGCTTTTTCTCAAGGCAATTGTATACAGCTCACATTGGTCTATTTTAGATGCCACCTGCCTTTCAATTTCAGCGTCCTGCTTAAAAATAAGCAAAAGGAAATAGATTTTTCACATTGACTGCTCGTTTCCTCTAAAAACGTTTTGGTGATTGTGACACCAAATTTCATTTGGGTGTTCAAACTGTAATATTGATTATTCCACTGGGGGACTGAACTGCTCCCTCTATCACATACCAAACCCTAATAGTAATCAATTAGCATCATCCCTTACCCTTTATATACTAGCCCCACCCTAATCATCTGTTTAACCTAGACATGTCATATCATTCTGGCCGTGTCCAAAATCGCTCATTTGTTCACTCTTTCCCTAATCCCAATAGACTACACACTATTTAGGGAGTAAGACAGGGAATATGGGGAATTGGGACACAAAATATGCCCCAGAAATCTATCTGCGTGAGGTGTATTGGGCACAGAAGCAAGCCGATACATCATCAGATGAATCTGATAAGAATGACAACCACTATCTGTAATGGAATATACTGCGGAAATAATGTACATCAGTTGTACACTGCTATTGTGGTGCATTATTGGTATGAAAGTGCATCAAATGGAGAACCAGATTTCAGATTTTGAACAGCACTACAAAATGTTAATGCTCCAAAAAGTTCTCTATATGGTGAACTAGTGAGTGATTTCAGACACGGACTGATGTTGTTGCACCATGTTTTACCCTTCCTGAGGGAAATCCTGTCATTTTAACATCCTATGACTAACTTTACTCCATAACGATATGAACCAGGGTGCATTTGCTGTTTTCACATTTTTTTAACACTTTGTAAGACCGTTTAAAAAAAGTTGCTACATGTGTAAGGCTTTTCTAACTTACCAAGGGACATGATGAACAAACGAGCATTAGACGTTTTGAAAAACAAGAGGAGCTGTGTTAAAACTCTATCACTGTAGAGCATCCCTGTAGCAAAGTCCCATTTACTACAAGCCACCTAGGTGGCTCCCATACCCCACCTAAGTGACTTTCCTCGGGCTCCTCCAAACGAATGGACACATGGTGGTGATGTTGAAAACCGGTTTATTGTAAAGGTTGCATGGAATGAGGCATGCAGATGGTGCTCCATGCTGCCATGCCGGAGAGCTCTCCCTGAGTGTGTGCAGTGATGGCTGGTTTAACCTGTGCACACTGATTGCTCAATGTGCAACAGGTGTGCAGCCTCACCCAGCTCCAGACTCCAATCAGTCTGACTCAGGCCAGGTGAGGCTGCTTAAACCAGCCACCATCCACATCCCCCCAACACCCAATTGAAGCTGGGGCGGCGCTGGTTGGATGCTGGGCCGGCTAGCCGCAGACGGTTGCCCATGGCGGTTGCTGAGCTGCCTCCGCTGGAATCCACCGCGCCGGTAGGGAAAGGGATGGTGTTGGGAGAAGGATGTCCGTCATCACTGCTGGGCCCAGTGCGCCCCTGGACAGCCTTCCTGAGTCCAAACGCGGTTTGGAGAGGTCCCTGTTCAGAACCAGTGTAGCAAAGTCCCATTTACTACAAGCCACCTAGGTGGCTCCCATACCCCACCTAAGTGACTTTCCTCAGGCTCCTCCAAACAAATGGACACAGGGTGGTAATGTTGAAAACCGGTTTATTGTAAATGCTGCATGGACTAAGGCATGCCGCTGGTGCTCCATTCCAGAGCGCTCTCCCTGAGTGTGTGCGGTGATGGCTGGTTTAACCTGTGCACACTGATTGCTCAATGTGCAACAGGTGTGCAGCCTCACCCAGCTCCAGACTCCAATCAGTCTGACTCAGGCCAGGTGAGGCTGCTTAAACCAGCCACCATCCACACACACTCCCACAATCCCTTACTCTGAATACCCAAGAGTGTGTTCACACTTCCATGCACTTATTCATGCATGGAGTAAGGAGAGACAGAGTTGAAATGAAATTGTGCCTTCGGTGACCACAATTATGGCTTTAAAGCTGTAGAGAGTAAGTGTGGAGATGCACTCGTGTGCTTTTATCGAGTAGTAAAAAGTAATTGCAAGAACAAACAATTAGCATATGACTGGCTGGGGGGACTTGCAACATACACACACACACACACACACACACACACACACACACACACACACACACACACACACACACACAAGTATGCACGCACAAAATCACTTCAGAGATCAGAGAGATAAGACTTCAAGGAGAATTTCATCAGATGCCTTCAAGGACTGAATGAGGAAATTAAACTGAGCAACAGTTTAAAGTTGTTGTTTTTTAGAAGGGGGAACTAGGGCAACAATGTCCAATCACACCTGTTGTTTCAAAGCAAATATAGGAATACATTCTCACTGTTCTGTGCTCTTTCTCTCTGCAGGTTTTTGGGCCTTCCTGTATTTTGTGAGTTTCTGCTTCTTGGCCAATCAGTGGTCTCGGACCACTGCTGACAAGCTGCCACTCAACCAGGGGGCGGACGCAGCCCGGGCTGCCATCGCCTTCTCATTCTTTTCCATCCTCACCTGGGTGAGGATGGAACACACACACACACACACACACACACACAAACACATATGCACACACACTTATGCATGTATACACACACACACCTAAACACAGACATAGTTACCTGTCATATATTTTCTCACTTTAGTTAAGTTAGCAATTTATCCACTTATTTTATGTCCCATAACTCCACACTCTCCCTCATCCTCACCTCTCTCTCTTTATCTCTGTCCTCTCCCTATCTATCTCTCTACCTCCCCCCCAGGTGGGCCTGACAGTGCGGGCGGTACAGAAGTACCTGCTGGGCACCGACATGACCCTGTTCACCAGTGAGCACATGGACGGCTCCGCCCCCGCCCAGCCCTACCCCTCCAACTCACCAGGGGGCACCACTACTGGCACCGGCATCACCGGCAGCGTCGTCGTAGAGGGGGCGGCGGACACCTACCAGAACCCACCCTTTACCGAGAACAACGCAGCCCCTACCTACCAGGTCCCCATCTACTAGGAGCAGGGAGGGTGGTGGAGGAGGAGACGCTGTGTGGTGGAGGAGGACGGGTTCAGGGTGTGTGTGTGTGTGGGGGGGGGGGGGGGGGGGGGGGGGGGTGGAGTGTTGAAGAGAGAGGCTCTAGGGCAGTGTTTCCCCACCTGGGGGGTCCAGATCCCACTTGGGATCAGCTTGCTGATACGCAGATGGGGTTGTTAGAGATCATAAGATATTAAAGCTATTTAATGGTGCATTTTTGTAAAAAATAATGAAGACAATGACCAGCCAATGGGGTTTAAAATTATGTGTGGGGAAGGAGATGCGATTTGGGGTTGCAGGAATTTTTGCAAGACCAAAAAAACAGGATGACAGGCCCGAAAAGGTTGGGAAACGCTGCTCTAGGGGGGAGAGGTGGGAGCGGATGTGGATGTTTGTGTCTCTCTGTGCGGTGTCATTGGTATATCAAGGTTGTTCATCTGTTGATCTGGGGCTGTTGTTGTTGGGGCCGTGTGATAGTGCTCTCTAGTGGCCAACGTGTACGTAGGATTTAGTTTTTTCGTTTGGTTCATCTGTTAAAGTGCACAGGTTGCTCGCCAAAGTATGTGGGACATAATATATAAACAGCCTTTAAACATTCAGATCAGTAGATTGTAATACATTGGATGTGGGAATTGCCTGAAAATGAACAGATGAGCAACTTCAGCAAATATCAACAAAAATCAAGTTCGAAATGAAAATCTACGTGTTTCTGAATTTAGAGACAAAGTCATTGCCATACTGTGCCGTATTTCCAAGATTCTGACTTTTAAAAGATAGATCTCACCATGCTGTAGAATAACACAACAACGACATCACCGACCTTCTTGTGACCAAGTGCAATATCTCACATGCTGTAGATATGTATGTAGGTGTGTGTAGGTTATAATATGTAGCTGACATCATAGACCATGTCTCAAATAACAATCAATGGATTTGGAGTGGCGCATGATCTATCACTCACCAATCACACTCAAGACAGTGTGTGTATGTGTGTGTGTGTGTGTGTGTGTGTGTGTGTGTGTGTGTGTGTGTGTGTGTGTGTGTGTGTGTGTGGTGTCAATTTCCTAGAGGGATATATGAATTGAATAAATAATACCAAAAGTAAGGCTTTCAAGGTGCAGTTTAAGTATTAACATGTAGGTAGGCCTAGGAAGTTAATGCAACTAAACATTTTGAATCCAAGTGACATATCCCAGTAATGATAGAGACAAATAAAGATGACTCCCACCCCTACGAAATACACAATACATTTAAATGATGACGTTTAATCTATAGCCTACGGCAGGGAAATCTATACAAATATAGATAGCTTGTTATTTGAGACAATGACCTGGATAGTGGATAGTCTTGAGAACGAGGGACGGGAATTGGTGGAGGAAAGCAGTTAGGGGATGGGTTATGTGGATGAGATATGTATTTATGTTTACTTTGCAGAAGCTGCCAAACTGCCCAGTGTTCGCTCGCAATCGACTCCTGGGTGTTGCGATTTAGTGCCACCTAGTGGATGACTCGTGTCGAACCACATTTATGCGCTCACAGAAACGACGGATGAGCGGCTTTTTTCAGTGTGTGGGGCCCGGGGAAGACATTACTACGTAAAATCAGCATTCGGCGTGTTTAAATGTTTTCCTGGACTGTATTTCACTGTTCAAGAAACAGCAACGTTAAACATTACGCTCTGGATTATTGGTTGAAGACCATAATTGTCAACGTTGTCTCTACTGCGTTGCTTTTAGCAGTCAAGCTCCCTCACTTCCGTTTGCATTCGGATTAGCTCCCCGTTCCGCCCTTTGACTCATGTCAAGACCAGTCCGCCTAATCACAGCTCAAGCGCAACCCCTGACTTGTGAATGGCCTGCCCACATTGTTTGGGTCTTCCTCCAGGCTCTCGTGTACAACGAATCGAGGCTAGGTCAGCAGTGGTAGCCGTAGTGTTTGGGTTAAAGCAGGGTTGCGGCCGCCGATATAGATAGGAACAACTATTGTAATAACTATGTCAATGTATAGCGAAGTCTTTGTGTTGTGGTTTAATGTTGGTGAATTTGTTTGGTTTTGTTATGCGTGTTTGTGTATAGGTGCGTTCAAACCAAAAGCGAAGGCGCGGCGCAAATACATTCAAAGTCAATGCAAAGACGCGAATAGATGCGAATGCAAGCTGGCGGCGCGGATGTCATGAATGGCGCGGCGCTAACGACCTGGTTCAAACGTTCGCTCGAGTTGAAATATTTGAACTTTGCCGCGAATTTTGCTTGTTGCTTTGTCGTGTGTGTGTGTGTGTGTGTGTGTGTGTGTGTGTGTGTGTGTGTGTGTGTGTGTGTGTGTGTGTGTGTGTGTGTGTGTGTGTGTGTGTGTGTGTGTGTGTGTGTGTGACCTATAAAGGTATGAAAGTCAGCATGTTTGTGTGAGTTTCAAAGTGCTTTTAAAATGATTATTTCAAGAAAGATGTAAGTATAATAAGAAGTGTATTGGGTTATTTTCTGGAACAGGTTTTCCCACTGCTTTTTATTTTTTATTGAGCTAGAATAAGTTAACTGGTGACTTTTTAGGAAAACAGAGTGACTTGAACATTAGTGACCCCTGTGGATGAGGAAGTGTACTGCAGGAAGGGGTACGTGCCGAGGTTGTCCTAATGCTGAAGACGCTAATGCATGTAATTATCGTATTGCACTCGTTACATGTTGAAAAATAATATATCATTATTTAGTTGACTCCAGTGTTACTTTTCATTGGGTTTCATTATATTTTTTACTTTTATGTATTTTTTTAAACTTTATAGGCAACTATACAATTTGAAATTGATGGTTACCATTGCCCTTTACTTAATAACTAATGCATTTATATTTTTTGTCTTACCCATCTAACCTGACCTGCCAGGTAGTTAAACGGAACCATCTGGAAGGTAGTCTTTGGAAACATTAGAAAAAGAAAGGGACAAAAAAATACTTTGATTGGATGAACCATCTGTTTATCACCATTTATAAGGTAGATCACGTAGTTCCTCATAGGGCGCTGATTGGTCCGGACCACTCGGGTTTGGCCACAAGCACATAACTTGAACCCTGGTAACATTGATTCTCCCATGGTCGTGATTCTGCGTCCAGCTGCTTGCAAAGTTATAACCCATCACCATGAGTGAAATCCTGCCCTCAATGGTTTTATTTAGAGTGATTATAGTGTGTAGATGACTTCATCGCTATACCAATGGTGTCCAGCTTGGCCTCAATGTTCAATCGAGGCCGTGTCTACATATGTCAACCAGTAAACACACTACAAACCAACCATAGATCAGGTGTCTTAAATGCTACCCAACAATTAAAGAACGTCAACATAATCCAGATCCTATTGATTGACACCTGTAACCGAATCTGCAGCGTTTACATCAAATTGTGAGATTCAGGTCTGGGGTCCCGGTGGTGTCCAGATCTAGGGTACAATACAAGAGGCAGGGGGTTCATGTAGTTACCCTGCACTGTGCTTCTGTTTAGCCGGGACTCTTATGGTGGGTCGGGTTGTGCTGGTTGAACCAGTCATTACTGTACTCCGTGGTTCGCGCTCTTATTTAGTCAGTGTGTTAGAGTCAAGAAAAATAATAATGATAATATGAGTAATAGAAAGCATTCTGTGTTTTGTGCTCTGGTCCTAGGCCCATGTACACTACTGTGGTATTTGTTTGATTGTAAAAAACAACAACACAAAAACAATAAAAAATCAGTACGTTATTGAACATAATGGATTGTGTGCGTGTGTATGATGATGTCCAGGAGTGTGGTCTGTCCTGTGCTAGTAATGCTAACGGAGTAGATATGTTAAAGGTGTGCTGGGAAATCAAGGCCTTGTCCCGATTAGGACGTTGCAGGTGCAGTTGTTAGATTTGAAAAGTTCAGTGTGCTCATAAGGCCCACATACATAGGTTAATTGTCATGGGGATATACCCAACTAACCAGCGTGGAACTGCGGCACAGCAGCAACTAATAAATGTTGATTTTGGTAGTGTGCGCCGCCCGTAATTTTCTTTTTGCATTGTTAACTATACAAGTTTTTTTGAATGTTTTTTTTTCTCGCTCCGAAAAAAAAGGTGTTTGACTTCCTTAATGTATAGAAGCTGTGTACAGAGATGTAACTGTGGGTCACCTGAATGTCTTTGGACTGGCGCCTGTCACCTCAATACAGTCAAAATAAAAAATACAATCAAAAGAAAAGTTGGCTACTTTATGTTTGGTTCCAGCCCAACTTAGGATTTTGGTGTTTAACATTGTCAGGGTTGTACTGACAAATAAATTGAGAAAATGTTAAAAAACGACAAAAGCCAAAACACCCCTCACATTCCTCCGGTATTCCCACAGGTATTCCTCCTAAAAAAGGTGAAAGCTGGAGAATCACCAGAAACTCACAGGATTTCACATGAATATTTCAAAGTAAAATACTGTTTGATTATCGTAATAATTTAACAGCTGTATTTTACTTTGAACAAAATCATCATAGGATTTATTAGAAAAGAGAACAAGCTCAGCGTTGAAAGCGATCTCAGCGAGTTTTAATTCATTGTTCATAAAAAAAAAATGACCTACATCCCACATTATGTTTGGGAAGTTAGTTAAATAAATCAGAGAAGCCATCCCATTCATTGGTCATAGAAAAATCGCTGAAAATGCATGAGGAATTCATTTTTGCATATAAGTATTATTTCCTAACTTCATGTACAGTCAACATGTGTAGTGAGTGACGGACACCTGAGGAGGACAGTGAGAATACAACAGGCGGAGACATGCAGAGGAGAGCTGGCAGGTAAACACTTTAAATTGGTTTAGGGGAGAACATATATTGACTCTCCTCCTCCTCCTCCCTCCCCCCTCCTTCCCCCAGGGTTTCTAATTGGAAGCCTGAGGAAAATAAAAGCAGCAAACCATAGGCTCCAGTGAACAAAACAACCGTTTAAGCGGGAAAACAAATCAATAAACCAATCTATTGACTGATATGAATCACCAATCTAATATCAATTAACCATGTCAATATCTGATGAGGACATGTGGAAGGAGTTGGGGGGCGAGGGGATTGGGGATATGCTTGGGACTAGGGAATGAGATAACCTCAAACAGTGGTGTCCCTGTGCCCTAAGATGGAGAATATACCAAGGAATAAACTACTTCTCTTGGAACAATCCCCTTAAATTAAATCCCACACAAGTTCCAAAGGTACACCTTCTTTGTCGCTTCAAACTGCTACTTCTGTTTACTCTGCTTATTTTTTGTCATAGAAAACAGGAGTGTGGTAAGAAAGTCAAAAGCGGGGGGGAAACCGAGTTAAAGCATTTTACAGGGATGATATTGTAGGAGCATTCTAGTTTATTCTTCAAGTAAGCCTTTGTTTAGGCATGTGCTGTTTCTCTGAGTGCTGAGCTGGCGTTGCCATCTAAAAGATGTGTCCGTTTAGCGTCTCAATTGCAAAAGATGGGTGTTATTTCATGTCAAGAGATCGGGCAACTCTTCCATCCATCGGCCCCGTCAGTCTGGGCACAGACCTAAAACAGATCCTGTCCTGTTTAAACATCGTCACCCCTGACTCAAGCTCTTTCTCCACGCTCCGCAAGCCTGCTGTTGGAGGGGTGGAGGTATGTGGGGGTTGGGGTTGGTGCAACAGGAAAGGATGGGAGGGTGCCACGGGAGATGGGAAGAGGGGGCTAGCTGATGATGCGGCTGATGGACTGCAGCGAGGGGAAGTCCTCGCTCTCGTCCAGGTGCAAGGTCTTGTGGGAGTTGAAGTCCTTGGGCGCCAGCACCTGTCTGCAGGTGGGGCACACCTGGCAGTCCAGCTCGGCCAGCGTGGCCGCGTTGCCGTTGGCGGACGGCGGCGTCTGCCAGGCGTTACGCTTGCTCTTGTTCTTCTTACCGCCACCTCCTCCTGTGGACTGCTTCTCCAGGGCCCTGGAGTCTCCGTGTGCAGCCAGCAGCTCCTGCTGTCTGGACGTGTCCGGCAGCAGCACCAGCAGCTCGTTGAAGATTCGCTGGAAGTTGTCCCCCAGCAGCTCCTTGCAGCTGCGGTAGTACTGAGCCGCAGACATCACGCCCTGCAGGGACCAGGGAGGGGTGGGGGGAGAGAAGGGCATTTTGGTGGTCAGGATGGTGGCTCGACCAGATGTACTTCTCAGGGTTTCCCACAAAAAAGAGGTTTAGTGGAGGGGGAAATGCTTAAATTTGATTAGTTGATTCATCGCTCTGAGTCGCCTCAAATTCCCAACAATCGTTATTAAAATCGAATTGAAAATGAAAAATCATATGCATTATAATAACCAAATCAAACAGGTTTTAGCGGCTGCTGTGGGCAAGATTTGATAGTTGGAAATAGAGCAGAACATAGCAAGGTTTTGAAAATAAACGCTCACTCCCTCCTTAAGTTTCTCTGCCATTTGGAAGCGTTGCATCCCTGTGTGGCGGAGCTTAGCCATGTGTGATTTGACAGTAAAGATAGATTACCTGAAACAATCAGAGAAGAGATGCCCTGATTTGTCAGACATTGGGCAGGAGCGGTCTAAAAGCTATATTTTCTCACACAGCACATGCAGTGAACTAGAAACATATAGTTTTACATTTCACAAACTAATACCTGACGGATGACTTTGCTATATTAAAAAAATTACATCAAATGGTAGCTCTTAGATCATGCTATATAGCTTGCCTACAGCACAGTTTATTATATATTGGCCTATATTACAGTATATTAACCTAATTTCAACCTATATCTTCTGTCAAATTGAATGCATATGCTGACATGAACAAACGCTGTCGTTGTCATATTGTGAAAAGTTAATTTATATGTAGAGGCGGTCCGTCATTTAGCTGCGCCTTGCCTACAGACGGCTTAAGGGAAACGGTTTACGATCGTACATGAAATAAGCCCACACCTCATCGTTAAGATTAGATCTCCTGTAATCATTATTTTCTTTTCCATGATTAATATATAATGGAATTCCTGTACAGTATATCTAGCCTCTATATCATGTTGTATTCAGTTATTATAAAGCAGATACAAAAGAAACTGAGATTGTTCGACAGAGAATTTGAGTCGACTCGGGGCTCTCTGAATGATGATTCGACCGGTGGACTTTTAGGGTACAGCCCTATTTTATATGATATTGCTTTTATTCAGTACAACTGTATCATCGACTAAACGTATCCATTGGTGTGTACAAACACGTATGGTATAATAATACGACCGCCCCGTACCTGTCGGAACTGTCCCGAGAAGTTCTTGAACTGGTTGAAGTGGGACTCGTCGTTGTGGAGGTAGTTCCTGATGGACTGGATCAGCTCCAGGTTCCTCTGCTGGAAGTTCTCCGGTACCATGTAGCTGTCAAGCAGCTGGGCCGGCCTGGGGAACACAAGGGTTTGATTGATAGACATATATATATATATCTATATATATCTATATATATCTATATCTATATCTATATATATATATATATATATATATGTATATATAAATAAATAAAACTATATATATCTATCTATTATTATTTAGTGATCAAGCGAGTGGCTAGTTTCATCCAGAGTGGTCAGGGTCTTACCGAATGAGGGGTGGGGGGGCTGGCTCCACCACGTTGCTGTTAAGGGGGATGCCAGTGAAGCCCGGGGGCGGGGTCTTGCTGGGGCCGCTGGCCAGGCCTGGAGGAGGAAGGGGGGGCACGACAGGGGAGGGGGGTGCTGCAGCCAGGGGCGCCGTAGCCTTCAGTGGGAAGGAGCTCTTGAACCCTGGAGGTGGCGGAGGTAGAGCAGCAAAATCAACCCTCCAACCGATTAACCAATCAAAAGGCTTTCATTCACAATTCGCAGGACAGAGTTGGGAGTGTTTTGCAGTGTTCTTTGTTCTCTGAATAATTGTGTAGAAGTCTTCATTTAACATGTGTCAAAGAACAGAGTGCCCATGAGTTATTATTTTAACAGTTGGTGGCCTTCTTTGCTGTGCTTCTTTTTGAAGAGCCAGTGAACCCACTGTTTCAGCTGGAATTTGACCACTAAGAGATTAAAAGAAAAAATGCGAGGGCCGTGTTATCCCCATACTTACGACCCACGCCTACTTTGTGATACTTTTTTAGTACCGTCGTTGTGTATGAGCGTTATAATGAGCGATGTTGTATATGAAATGCGTCACACACACACACCGTAGCGCTATACTATAGGTGTCCGGGAATCTCATCCCTCGGACGCAGGTATTAAATAAATCGCTGCTCAGACGGAGCTTCACCATCCACACACACACACACACCGTAGCGTTATACAATAAGTGATCAAAAAGCTCAACTTTCTCTTGGACGCCGCAGTCAACCACTGCCCAGACAGAGCTCACCACGTCCACACAAACCGCGCCGCCAGTGCCCCTTGGTCGTGACGTCTGAGTGCCTCGGAAAAGGCACTCAGACGTCACGAAAAGAACGCCACCTGCGTTCGCAGCAGAGTGGAACGTTCACCTAGTGTTTTGAGGAGAATGGCAAAAATATAGGATTTTACCCCTTTTTTCCAAACAATGATAAAATGGCATGGATTACTATGTTGACGACCATGTAAGACAAGTTACCATGTTAAAAAAAAAAAAAAAAAAAAAAAAAAAAAAAGGTTGTGCTTGAATGCTTGAAGCATTGTAATAACACAGACACCATCATGTGTCTTTCAAGGCGTGCGTGCGTGCATGCGTGCGTGCGTGCGTGCGTGCGTGCGTGCGTGCGTGCGTGCGTGTTAGGGTTGGGCGATCGCCTCTATTTTCATATTGACCAATCCTGGTTATTCTAGATTGCCAATATACGATCCAATCGCCAGGGGGCGGCGGGAGGGGGTGAGAGGAGTAACGTCAACTTCAAGCAATATAGTTAAAGTGGATGAACATTTATAAAAATAATGAACATTTTATAATAATAAATAAATATTTAATTGCAATGTCTCTTATCAAACAACGGTTCCCTTTTAAAAGTCTGTCTGATTGGTGCGACAATATCACAGCAGCATGTTCCGTTTAAAATGATTATATTATCTTTAATATCACAATCCAAATCGTATCCATAACGTTAACTTCTCTTATGAAGCGCAGAGCAAAGTTTTGGTGAGCAGCAGGCATATGGAGAACGGAGATGCGGGGTGACAGATCCATGGAAAAGAGACGCCAAACTGGTTTTGAAATCCACTCGTCACTCGTGCTAATTAACGGGGCTAATCGGGTGGACATTCTGCTCCAGCAGAAACATCTCTAAATGCACAGTAGGGCGCAGATTCTAGAGATCTGATATTACACTGCAAACAGAGCGCACGTAGACTTGATCTGAACGTAGCTCTCCGCCTCCTGCCTATTATTTCACCATTCACCGAACAATATTAAAAAAAAAAACGTTCACAACTCAACGATATGACTGAAGTTGTTTGCTATAATCCGAAGTAGTCCAGGCGGCTAAACAGATTATTACTTTTAAGATGCGTTTGTCTGCAAGACATTTTCATTGTCCCGCTTTGCCGAATGTGCGCATGCGCCCGAGTATTAACTCGTCTATTGAAGTTTCTGTTGCGTTTCCAGGCATGTGCACATTCGGCAAAGCAGTACATTGAAAATATCCGGGGTTTTACAGTCAAACGCGTCTTAAAATATATATATTTTAAGGAGGCAGAGCGCTATTCAGACGGAGTCTACGTGCACTCTGTTTATAGAGTAAGTTCAGATGGCAAGTTAGGTAAGAATCGCCCTAATATTGGCGTAGGAAAAACAAATATTAAACTACCAATATACGATCCGATCGCATATTGGCACAAGCCTAGTGTGTACTGACCTGGCGGGGGTTTCTTGGTGATGAGGGCAGGAAAATCCTCCTCGTCTGCAGGAGGCGGTTCTGGAAAGGGGTGTGGGGTCGCGGCTGGGGCAGCGCTCGCCTTCTTGGTCGCCGGCGAAAACGCCATCTCCGCGTACCCGTTGGTCAGTTCGCTCTGGGTTTTCGCCTGCGCCGCGGTAACGGTTGCCGCGGGGGCGGGCGAGGCTTTTTTCTTGCTCTGCTCGGGGACGTTTTCCTTCTGCACTACTGTTGTCTTGGCCTTAGTCTTGGCTGAGGCGGCCATCTTGGAAGGCGTGGCAGGAAGGTTAGTGTTCTTCTGCTGCGGTTGTGGTTGTTGTGGTTGCTGCTGCTGCGTTTTCTTCTTCTTGCCGGCTTTGGAGACTGTGGGGTCGGGTATCGCGTCTGAGGAGCCGGGGGCTGGCGGCGCCTGAGGTCTCCCGCCAATACTACCGCTAACGCTGGTGCTAACACCACTGCCGCCAACGCCATTCCCGCTCTTAACAGTGAGCAGCGAGGAGATGTCTAACATGGTGGGCACGGCGCGGAACTCCCGCTGAGTCAGACCGCCGTCCTCTTCATCTGATGAGGAGCGCAGAGGAGCAGGAGCAGGCCGCGCGTTCTCCCCGCCGCGCTTCTTCCTCCGTGAGGACATCGCCACGGTCGCAGAGGAGGAGGAGGAGGAGAGGGGCTGGGGCCCGGCGAGGGAGGCGGGGGGAGCAGGCACAGGGAAGGCTGAATGAGGTGGGGGGCAGTGATTGGCTCGGGTGGTGGGCACAGGCTTGCCGTGGGACGACCAGGCGGAGGCGGAGCCACCGCTGGGCTTCTGGAGGCGGAGCTTCGACACCAGGGCGGGAAAATCATCTTCTTGGAAAGAGGAGGAGTTCCTCGGCGGGGCCGTGTAGGCCGGGGTCATGGGGGTCGTTACCACGGAGGCGGAGAGGCTGGGGAAGTCGTCCTCCTTCAGGGGCCCGCGAGGGGCACCTGCCGAGAGCCTGGGGAAATCGTCCTGCTTCAGAGTCCCACGAGGGGGGGCGCCAGAGAGGCTGGGGAAGTCATCCTCCTTCAGGGGCCCGCGGGGGGCCGTGACTGTGGCTGGCTTGGAGCTACGGGAGGGAGGGGCACACACAAGCAAGAAGGGACAACATAATGTGCACCATTCGATTGTAGCTTAATGAGTAGTGCATGGCAATAACACTACAAGTGTTAGGGGTCCGATTGTTAGTTACCATAAGATCCTTTGGATAAAAGCATCCACCAAATGGCATTTATTTAAACACTGTTAAAACACCAAGAATCAAAGACTACACTGGAATTTAAGAGTTATAGGCAGATTGCATAGCAGCATTGTGATTGTGTGTGTGTGTGCGCATGCGTGTGCATACCTTGGTATGGGTGTGGGCACTGGCACTCCCAACACTGGGAAATCATCATCCTCCCCAAATGGATTTTTACTCTTCATGGTTCTCACTGGAAAAGAAAAGGAACCGCAAACCACAGGAAGTTAATTACACAACCATACATGCCAGTGTGTGTATGTGTTGGTGAGCGGGGACTACATTATCTTACCTGGAGGTTCTGTATTATTTTTGATCGGCCCGGCTCTGTGTCCGAGCTCATCTGCATCCATTCGCTCTGTCCGGTCTTTCCTCTCTGTCCTGTCCATTCTCTCCGTCCTGTCCATCCTCTCAGTCCTGTCCATCCTCTCCGTCCTGTCCATCCTCTCCATTCTCTCCTTCCGCTCTGGCCTATCTATCCTGTCCGTTCTCTCCTTCCGCTCTGGCCTATCTATCCTGTCCGTTCTCTCCTTCCACTCTGGCCTATCTATCCTGTCCGTTCTCTCCTTCCACTCTGGCCTATCTATCCTGTCCGTTCTCTCCTTCCGCTCTGGCCTATCTATCCTGTCCGTTCTCTCCTTCCGCTCTGGCCTATCTATCCTGTCCGTCCTGTCCATTCGCTCAGTCCTATCCATTCTCTCCACTCTCTCCGTCCTGTCCACTCTCTCGGTTCGGTCCATTCTGTCCATCCTCTCCTCGTTGCGGTGTCTCTGTGGGGGGCCGCGGTCCTGGGCAGGAGGTCCCCTCTCTTCTGGCCGCCGCATCGCCATGGAAGCCCTCATGGCAGCTGCAATATCCCGCTCCTCCTCCTCCCTGCACGTGAGCACAAACACACAAATAAATAAAACAAGCAAACTGCCCCCCCTTCCACCTACCCTCCCTTAAGGACCACAATGGAAATAAGCTTTATGCTTTTTTTGTATCATCCTTGATAGTTCTGTAGTAATGTGCGTGTTTGTTGGCTGCAAATATATATATATGCATATATGAGTTTTACATTATGAAATCATTTCAACAATCACTATTCAAGACCATCCATTGAAAGTAAACTAATGCTACTCATCAAAGACCAAGCCATGACCACTCTTACTGCTTTACATAATCCGGATGACAGCGCATCGTCACGGTGAAAATACACACGCATGAGCGCGCGCACATGCATGCACCCACGTACCGGTTGTATCTCCAACTCTTCTGCTGCCCGCCATAAGGCCGCCCTCCTCCTCCTCCTCCTCCTCGTCCGCGACCTTGACGTGCCTCTTCATAGTCCTCCCCTGTCAACATACCTACACACACACACACACATTACATACAGCAATGTGGCCGCATAAAGATAAATGCAGTACATATAGTACAGTGACTGATTGCACTTGCACACACACACACACACACACACACACACACACACACACACACACACACACACACACACACACACACACACACACACACACACACACACACACACACACACACACACACACACACACACACACACACACACACACACACACTTTAGAAATAAGTCACCAGACCAAAGTGCCGTTGCGGTACGTTGGCCATGTAAGCGTAATCAGAATGTCAATACCTTCCTGGGAGTGGGACTTTAATCTGATTATTCAAGGGAACTCCGGGGTGCATGTTCACATTCCCGAGTCCCACGGTAAGTCTGACATGCACACACTGAACTTGTTTCCTCTTCATCAATCTCCCACCTTATTCCAAATCCACCTCCGCCTGACAGATAACCGGCTCACCCACCACCCAAATCAACAATCCCAAATGACCCGCTCCCGCCGTGTGCTCACCGTCGTTCCTCCGCTGCGACCTCGGGGCGTAGGTGAACTGCAGGTCGATCTGCCGGTTCTGCCGGGCCTCGGCGCGGTTCTTGCTGTGCGCAGAGGCCTTGTGCGCCTTGTAGTCGATCTCCGAGCGGAAAGCGTGCGTGAACTGCTCTGTGGCGCAGCGGCCCTCCTCGCACAGGTAGTGGCTCTCGCGGAAGTGCTCGCTCAGGTACTGGTAGTCGCTGGGGACGGGATAGAGGAACGACATTCACATTTTTCGGAAGAGAGCCGTGGGATACGATTTGTGATATCGTTGCAAACTGACGTCCATTTTCTTACGTTCTTTATGTGAACATAATATATATTTTTGGCTGCAGTAGCTATTGATGTTACGCACAAATCGAATCACACAGTATTACAAATACACATTTATGGAAAGTTGCCTGATGCCTGTTCATTTTTACGTTATGGAGGGAGGGACCATATCTGTTCTAACCAATCAGCAACAGCCCAGCAAAGCATGTGCCACTGTATCACAATAAAACTCAATGCCCAACAAATTGTCCCTTCTCTAAAATGAAACATCAATCAAGATGGACCGATGGACCGATGTGCGTTCACACACAGTCACACGCTCTCACCAGTAGTACTCCTGCGCGCCGTCCGCGTCGCAGAAGTGGCAAAAGTAGTGGTCGCGCCGCAGGTGCTTGAGCAGCTCGTCGTTGTCAAGGTAGCGGTCGTCGCAGAACTTGCAGAGCGGGTGGCCTCGGTGGCTGGTGTCGTCCGGGTCGCCGTGTGCACGATGCCTCGCCAGCTCCTTGCGGTTGTACCACTTCCTCTCATGGGAGAAGATCTGGGGGGGGGGGGGGGGGGGGGGGGGGGGGGTGGGGGTCATGGGGTGTGTCAGCGAATGTGCAGGTTTACATTCGGAACCGTTGGAAAACATGATGGAATAAAACATTTATAAGAATACGGCTTACATATTTTAAATATAACTTTTTTGGGTTTGGATATATAGCACATTGACCTACCATATATTAGGTACATAAACACACACATACACATACATAACATTTATATAGCGGTGTATATATATATAAATCTATGTCATTTTGTCACATGACTGTAAAGCTGCTATGTTTTCACATCTTTTCTTTGTTTTATTTGCACTATAGCAACCTTTGCTGCTGTAAATATCCTGGGATAAACAAAGTCCTCACAGGTGGCCAATACTTTTTTCCATGCCAGTAAGTCTCTCTTTTCAGCCATTGGACACCAGCAGTCAATGATTTGCATATAAACAGGGAGAGGCACTAAGGTGTGCTGTGCTTAAAACTAAAGAAGCTATACTTTATAAAACCCAAATGAGATATTTGGGTGTCACAGCTAACGTACATGGCAGTCATTAGAATTAAAACAGAATTGAATTGGAAACATGAATATACAAAAATAATAATAATGGGAGGGAGCCTCTGCACCACCATGTAAAAATAATCATGGCGAGAACTCTGAATATGGTTAACTATGAAGTGTAAACTAATGAATGTCAATAAATGACTGAATTGACAGTGTATCTCAAGTACAGAAAGGAGGGTCAGCGGATGGATGCTGCAAAAGAGGCATTGTGCGTAAAATAACCTTGAGGTGTTTGGTGCAGAGCTTGCAGCAGAAGAGCTCATGCTGTTTCCTGATGTGCTGCTCCAGCTCCTCAAACCGCGTGAAGATCTTAGGCTCCGGACAGTGGGTGCACTCTGGCAGGAGAAGCCTCCTGGAATATCACACACACACACACACACACACACACACACACACACACACACACACACACACACACACACACACACACACACACACACACACACACACACACACACACACACACACACACACACACACACACACACACACACACACACGGGGTTAAGGGTCAACTATAAATATTGGACCACTATACTGAAACACTGGTTTGTATATCCTGCAGTCGTTTGTATCCTCCTAAAGACCAGGGCTGTATTCAACCAAAGAAAATCTTCGATTTTTTGATCGATTGGTTGATGGGGGGAAATTAAAAACTACAAATGTGCACCTTATCTCTAGATTAACTTAATCGGCCACAGTGCACACTACTCTACATAGTAGCCTAAATATCACGCAAGTGCTGTTTGGAGGAAGTCAGTGGGTTTCAGATCCACTCACGGTCTGAGTCTGACTCGATTATGGCAGAGCTTTAATGTAAAGCGCGTCACACCAGACGAGCCACGGAGTGCCGCGCCTGATACGTTCATACTCAAAGCCTATCGGGCATTAAACACGAAAGTTGATGGAGCATCGCAGACCACACGAAAGTTACTTATGCCTACCGTTTTTAGAATGCCAATACACTTATTTGTCTTTTTTAACCAAATGCTGCCACACCAATGATTATTTGACATGCTGTCAAATAGTTTGTAGCCGAGTAACTGTTCAGTAAGTAGACTAGCAGTTATCCTTAAGTTGGCCGAATTCAAAGTTGTGAAAACCGGGGTGTTTTGACCTCCTGTTTTAGAAGTCTTATAGTCTATTAAACCATACGATTATTATAACAGAAACTATGGACCCTTGATATTATTTATATTCATAATTAATGTTATTTCTAATCACAATATAGCCTACCACTCAAAGATAAAATACCCTCCCGCCCCCGAAAATAATGGATTAAGAAGCGTTTTTTTTCCTTATGAAAGTAACACCAGTGATTGTCCAACCAATGAGAATTTTGGTCTAACAAGTGCATCATATCGACCAACCAACCAGAACTTGACAGCCCCACTAAAGACCCCAATCTCATAATAAGCAGAGTAAGTAGGCCAGAATAAATTAACTGGCTACAGGGACCATTATATTATTGTCTTGTACTTGTTTGAGGAAAAGCTAGACGGATCAATCTAAGCTTATGGGGACCAATGATGCAAATGAACCTGACCATCGGCATCTTTGCGCATCTACTGTGGCTGACATTAGTGAGAAGGAGAGAACTTTGAGCTGTAGATAAAACGCACCTGAACTGGGTGTGGATCTTGGCATCGCCGAAGTAGATGTCATGGCTCTGCTCACAGTGAAACTGTTGGAAGGGAAGGGTGGAGAAGGCTGCCAGTCGAGTCACAAACACCACCTGAAACAGCAAAAACAATTCGGAGACCCGTCATAGAACCAATGGATTAATGATGCAGTGGTGCATTTACAAAAAGGTGTAGCTGGGGCCTTCACGTATGTCTGGAAGCTTTATTTAAAGATTGTTGGTGGCTTTGACCCAGTGTCGAGATTGGAGTTTCAGTACTAAATGACTATACAGTAATAGTAAATCGGTACTTGCAAAGACAAATGGAAATTAAGTTGGTTTTACTGGTTCCCAGTAAAACGGACAGCCACTAAATATAATGTGACAGAGGGATGTTTGGATCCTACTGTATGCGTTATAAGAATAGAACACCAAGCGTAACTGGACGAGTATTCGCTTATCATAACAGCATGCTGACTGTTGTAGTTCAATTGTCGACGTTGATTTACTTAACAGCAGTGATAAGTGGGCGACTGTCATGCTTTTGACGAGTTGCGTAACTATTTAGCCAAGTACTGTCAGTACACTGGCTAGTATGCTGGGTACTTATAAAGATAACCGCTGAATGACGAGATTAAATGACCAAAAAAACTACATGTCATGCAATATTATTGACATACAAAAACACATCATTACAGCTATTCCCACGTCTTACATCGTGATCCATGTACATGGGTGCTAGCATATGGCATTAGCCTTCTGAGCTAATGGCCATATAACGAAAGTCTCTGTATAACCGTAAAACAGCTAACATTGTCTTGATTGGCAATTGTCACTTTAGGCGTCATTTATCAAAAGTGTTGGTCTTTGCAAGTAAAACGTGTAAGCCAAATGACAAACTAGACAGCAGAAAAGGGAGAAGCGGCCTGACAGACACATCCCTCCCCGGTATAAAGTATCAGCGTGCCCGCACCTTGTCGAGCTCCTCCCGGCAGACGGCGCAGTACTTCTGATCGCACAACACCCGCATCTTGGTAGAGCAGCGGTAGCAGACCGGGTGATCGCATTTCCCCAAAGCAAATATATCGACATCTTGGCAGCAAAGTACGCAAGTCTTCTCAGTTTCCTTTGTAAGTGATGAATCCATGACAGCGTAAATGCCACAAAAGTACAGTGATTTTTGATCAGATAGATGTAGGAACGTTGTGGCGCTTACGTAATATGAAAGTCAAGAGTTTGTGCCACCTCACGACCGTCAATGTCAAGCAACGCGATCTGTATGTCATGAGGATAGACCAATGTTTAATAACAGCAGCTGTGGGCGGGTTGTAAATCTGCTTATGCCTATCGCGGATGTGCCCGTTTGTGCAAAAGGTCTTGACATGACCACGTGCGTGTCACTTTCGAGATATATATACATTTATACCGGTATATATACACCTTTTACCTTATACATTTTTAAAGAAATGAGTTAACCGATATTATAGTAATGGAAACATTTCGGAGTATTTCTTTTATTTTTTTACTGCAAACAACGTACAAATCTTGAACGACAAAGGAAACAAAGGTAAAAGTTAAGGCATCTCACTTTGCATTGTGTATTTCACTTTGACGGTGGATAACCCATCTCCTTTTACTGATAGAAATACAGTATCTGTCACATTGTATGCTGCATTCCTCTTAGTAGTGTCTTTCCAGATCAAGCAGGTAACTCACCTCTCCTAGCAACTGAACAACCTTAACCTAAAACAACCTACCATCAATGTTCAAATCTTTCAGTTAATGCCCCAACTATTTATAATCAACAGCATTGAAATAATATAACCAGACAACATTTAATAATATAACACCCACTCTCAGAAATTACGAGTACCTTTCAGTGGTATGAATATAAAATAATTATAGCTGGTATGAGAAATGGGCCTTTTTTCATGTTTTAAAATGTGCATATTGCTGTACAATATGTTAAACATCACAAATTGCTGTACAACAACATACTACTTTATAGATGCCCCTATTTCACAGTCATAGAGACTTGCTCTGGTTACCATTCAGTGTGGAATAGCAAAACATCCATGGCCCACACATTGAGACCGTGGGACACAGATTCCACAAAGATTTAGCATTACAATTATAAACATCCATCTCTTTCAGTATCTTACACTGACATAATATATGTATAATATATGTATTTACTGTATGAGTCTCGCAGGGGAAATGCCACAACCAAACAAACTGCTATCATTTAGAAACATAACAAAAACATGAATTATATCATGGTCACTGGAGAAGACTGTTTCAAGATGATCCAAGATGGCTACCGCCTGCCGTGCGTGGTCTTGTGTAGTCCCATCACTTTGAAGGTGCTTCTGGCTATCTTCTCATAGAGGAGGAACATGAGGGCGGCCGTCAGCACAGTCTGCAACAGTTTGGCCTCCAGCCCTTTGAACAGACCAAGCGCGCCATACTTCCTGCGAAGATCGAGTGCATGAAAATCATACGAGTTGTCTTATTTGAGATATTATTAATATTGTAGAGTGTAGTATTTAGTAGCATTTAGTGGTGAGGTTGCAAACAACTGAATAATATCCCCCCCCTCCTTTCCAACGAATATGGTGGCCTGTACTGGCCTGCATTGTGTCATCGTCTACGACAGCATTGAGCATCCAAGTGTCAAGTGATGAGGTTCCTTGATTGAGTTATGACTTGTATTTAGTCTGTAAATGTAAAACTTAAGGTCATAGCTTACAATGTATTTTTACATTGAACGCAATTGTACGTTGAGATTCTTTCCCACATCAATAATAAAAATCTATCAATAATCTCGATTGCAGTTGGCACCACAAGCCAATGCACTGCGGTATGTGAATATAGGTTGCTTTGAAAACGGTGTGCAATTGGATCGCAAGCAACAGTTTCGTTTTGGATACCAACTTTGTCTGAAAGGGTGATGGCCTACCTTTACTTAACCAACAGGTAAAGAACTAACGTCTCCAAAACATGGATGTGTTTAAGAACACCTACTTATCATAATCCCTGTAATCCGCTGACTGCCATTCGCTACACTAGTGTACTCTTGGATTAAAAAGTGTGTTTCACACACTTTTTAAAATACTTTTTTTTGATGAAATTATGGAGCATGCTCGTCTTCACTGGCTATATGAGCCGCGTCCGAGAGAGGGTTAAGCTTCTCAAACACTTATAGTGTAACGCCACAATGTTGGCTACAGTTCTTCACCTGCTTTTTAATCTTGTAGAGCTAATGGGTAACACGTTTAAACAGCAATTTTAACCCATTAGGAACATTTAGAAATGTTAGACCTCTACAGACCTCTATGGTTTAATTGCATTTTAGCTATTGTTTAATGAGGGGTACTTTGTAATTCACCTATCGTGTAGAAATTGACCAAACGATGGCGCTATACAGAGGAGTGCAACTGCCCGACCGTATCCTGGGCAGGTAGACCGCTAGACACACGGACTCATACCGGTGATCAAGTCTTTAGTTGACCGCATCACATCACTGTAATTCAGAGCGTAAATATCTGTTGAATATCTACTATCTTTCCAACAAAAAACGCTTTCATCCCCCCATCTGCTACCACAAAGTAAAATCGAATTCTGTAGGGAAACACCAATGTGTTAAGTAACGTTATAACGTTACAACATTCAACATGCTGATAAAGTAATTTTTTGTATGATTGCTTTGACCCAGGATAACAGCGCTGGGCTACCCCATGATTTAATTCCCCACATTATCCTCAACTTTATCTACAGCTGTTTGGGTAGTCGACTTATCTAATGGTAAATTCGCAAGTTAACGTTACTTAAAATGTAATGACATAACGTGACTTAACGTAACGTGAACAAACTTTAAACAATAGCGTGTCCATTTCTACCTGAGTCACGTCAGAGAGATTTACAAACATTTGAATGCAATACAACTGATAGTGTGGTTTGCGCGCAAGCAGCAAAATATTTTTTGCATGCATGCTTTGCGCAGCAACCAGGCTTGCTGCTCCATCCCAGGGGAAACACTGAACAGTGCAACCAAGTAAAGAATACGAATATTTTGTTAAAGAGTGTAACAATTCTTTACAAAAAACTATAACAAGGGAGTGCAATATATATTTATAACAAATCTGTAACAATATTTATACTAGTATAAATATTGTTTGAAATCAAACAGTAGTTACTGTTTGAGGTGAGATGAGAACCAAAGAAAAGGTCATGCTGACACTCAAACCAGACAAACTATATTTTTGATGTTCACACACAACCCAATGTGTGAGGTGGAGACAGCATAAGATACCTCACCTCACTCGGTTGACCAGCAGACGTTTGATGACCATCAAACTGCTCAGTATTCGTGACTTGTCAGTTGACTCTTGCAGTTGACCGAACTACAACAAAACACACAATGGATACAACAAAACAATGTTTAAGTCCAAGATATGGATTCTGACAAATTATATTCACAAAGTCTGGAGCCACGGACATTTTCTCAACACCCCCCCCCCCCCCTCCCCCCCAACACACACCCTGAGGATGGACTGGATGGTCTGTAGTGGGTATGTGACAGTGGTGGCGACTGCTTTGGCAATGGCACCGATCAGGAAGACCTCTGCAGATGTAAGCTTGTGAACAAAAAAAAGAAAAAACACAGTTTACAACAATTAACTCCCTGACAGATTTGGTTTAGTGTTTAGCAAACCACAAGAGCCTGCGATTGGTTGAGTAGTAAGGTCACATGACCCTCATATGAGCA
This sequence comes from Lota lota, assembly GCA_026745465.1. Taxonomy (NCBI): domain Eukaryota; kingdom Metazoa; phylum Chordata; class Actinopteri; order Gadiformes; family Lotidae; genus Lota; species Lota lota. The sequence goes on along the minus strand of JACYXH010000069.1, from coordinate 2,854,023 downwards.
AGATTACAGACGGATCCAACATAGCAGCAGTTTACTCATCCAGAAGTAAGGGAATAACGTTTCACTCCTTCCCCTTTCCATTAAATGTTTAGTGAAATAAATAGTGAAACTGAAAATACATTTTAAACATTCAAACTGAACTAAAGTGTATTTTTATTATTTTTCATTCCTCTACTTAAACAAAGTCATCCCACGTGTTGATTGTCTAGAGACCATTTAGATTAAAGACCTGTAAATTATTTACTGACAGAAAAATTGAAAGGGGGTTCTGTCGCACGTTAGATCAATGTTGCATAAAAGTCAAGAACCTTAGTCAACAATATACATATTTGGTCTGAAAGCACTTTGTTGAGTTAACCTTGGATTTTCTGTCCTGTCTAATAGACGAGAGACCCGCTCGACTGCGAGGCTTTTGTTTACAATGTTTTGGTCGCCTAAATAAATCCAGTGTGAATGCTAACTGAACCAGTGAAGTCAGATACAGGTAATTTAAGAAGCAGGTAGTGGTTAGGCATCCTGCTCAAGGATGCCTGCAGGTAGGATGCGGTGATCGAAACCTAGTCCCTTTCAGCTGGGAGTCAAAACACCCCAACTGCTACACCATCCTGCCTCAGTAGTTCTTGGCATTGAACCAGTGTGACTCGACCCGAATCCAAATCGTTGTCAAATTGGGGATGAAACATGTCTGATCCTCTCACCCCCACCTCACCACCAGCGCCTCCATTCATCTTACAACACTCCCCCAACTCTCCCATTACCTCCGTGTGGACGCCCGGGCTCAGCTGCCTCTTGAGGCCCTCATAGATCATGAACTGGATGGCAGGGTTGAGCACCAGCAGCAGGGAGGGGAGGGTGCCGTTCCACAGCGCGCCCACACCCTCCTTACTGGAGATCTGCACAAAGGCATCTGGAGAGGGGGAAGAATTTGATATTTCTATAGGAACTCCAATCCATCCATTACTACAGCTATTTATTTAAATACAGAAATGGGACTAATGGTTGGCCTAGATTATAGACAGTAAAAAACACTAAAAACATTAATACACAGAGACTTAGATCATCAGCATGATGTTTGTCATATAAAGAAATTGAACTGCCAATATAAATAATTGATGATGCATTATACAATTCCAAAGTGACGAAGGAGAATTATCACTTTCCGATTGTTTTTCATACTTTGTATACTGGGTAAACCATGAAAGGGGCCCCAGAGAATCAGGTGGTGTGTGTGTGGAAGGATTAATACTTGCATATGGAGATGACTATTAGCTTAGAATTAGGTATTATTATAATGTTGCCACGTATGCAGGTGATCAATCATGAAAGAGAGATACAACGGGACATACTAAACAGGACTGTTGGTCAACTTAAAACTAATTTACCCAGAATGCCAGAGTAGCTGGTGGGCCGGATGTCTTCGTTGCGGAAGTTGGCACCCTGAAGCTTCAACCTGGTGTTGACCACCCACAGGGGAGTGGTGACCAGCACGTTGATGATCCCTGCAGAGAGAGATAAACACATTCAGTAAACTACTACACTACAGTGTCAACTCAGCTCAACACAAACCACAAGACTTACCGGCTCATGCAAATGTTACTGATAAAAAATTACTATGATACCTGGCCACGCGGCAATGCTGATAGAACTACTGACTTTAATTAATTACTTCTTGAATATGACAGTAATACTACTATTTACTATTCAGTCAGTTAGCGAACCTTTGTATTCAAAAGGAATTTACAATGAGTTTTTGTCAATAATTAGGGGGTTATGAATCTTCTCAAGGATGCCTACAGGTAGATGGGGACATTGGGGTTCGAACTCAGAACGCTTTGGCAGGGAATCAAACACCTAACCTAACCACTAGACTATCCAGGCCTAACACAAGCTGTACCAGCGAGGACATGACAACCTCTCGCTATGCATCCCATGGCCCATCTCGTGTTTATCCACCATTAGTTAAAGCCAACCCTATTTGGAACTGGAATTCCCTTATAATAGCACTAATCTGTTGGAAATATGTAGCTAATTCATAATGTAGTTTTGGAGTCCGCTCACCTGCTGCGATGCCAAAGAGCAGATCAGTTCCCGAGGTCGACTTCTGTCCCCTAAGCCAGCTGGCCTTCAGTCCGTGGAAGAAGTAGAAGTAGACAAAGTTGGAGCAGCACAGGCTGCAGATAACCGGGAACCAGCCTCTGTATGGTGCCATTCTAGGACAGCAGGGAGAGAGGGGGTTGTGGTTCGGACGTTGTGGAGATGTGTTTGAAGTCAGTAACAGGGGGTAACATTAAGTCCAAGTGTGGCCATTTACATATGTTCTGCACCCCACCCTTTAAGGGTGTGATCAGTGATGGTTACGTTTTTCTATTGAAAGGCATATTTAGGGTAATGTTGCTCAAATAAACCGACGTCCTCGTGTTTACTCACAGACCCTCCTCTTTGACAATCTCTGCAAGAATGGCAGGCGTTGACCTAGCCTTCCTCTTTTCGTCAACTAACGTGAGGATACAAGTTGTGATTATACGACAATAAAATCTACTTCTGCTATTAACCTATTAGTATCCTGTTAATTATAAGAAAGTCGCCATTAGTTTACCTTGGAGCCTTAACCTCGCCGTGTCGAGCGGGAAGAATACGGTCATTGCAGTCACACTCCCCTGAAATAGCATGTCAAATACATGAAAGAACACAAAATATCGTCAAGACGCTGGCTTAGAGAAATAACACATTGAAAATAATTTTGGCATATACGCTTCCTTTACGTCAATATTTTAACGACAATAATGATCATGTCTTGTACTTATAGTTGTAACGTTACTTACGACTGCTCCTGATACTGCATGCACCAAACTTTCATACGAGAAAACCTCGGTGAACTTGAAATCTCCGGTAGTCATTCTGCAGTATCTTTGCGGAATTGTCTATTTGGAGAAAATATAATTGATCCGCAGATTCTAAAAACACACGCCAACCAAACAAGTTTGAGTTTGACAGTGGTGTTCGTAAAGCTTTCCTTCCTGTTAAACGTAAGAGCCAATCAGGAGTGGTTTCATCGAGTCGCGTAATGTGATTGGACAACAATAATTGTTATTTCTGCTTATTAGTCAATACTTTTGACGCAAGTCGCGACACAATACACCATATGGTTTGTTGTGCTTATCTATGCTTTCAAGTCTGTAGGTTTATTTCTAGCTGAAACATCAAATATGCTTGAAATAGTTATTACAATATGTAGGCCTTTGTTTGTGTATTGTGACCAGGTTACTCACCTTTACCCAAGGCACTAAGCATTAATTGTTCTGGTTATTAATACCATTACAAGACTAATACTAAATCGATAGCAATAATAAATGGTCAATATTAATTTAACATTTACTTTTCTTTATTTTGAGAGCAGGTTAAGAGATAGTTTAATCAAATCCAAGGACATTTATTCAGATGCAATTGATTATCCAGAATTCATAGACTGGTAGGTAAATAGTTGTGAGCTTTTTGGCTAACAGTAGCATGTCGAATTTTTTGAGAAGTGTCAAAAGCACAATTCCAATTATAATTTTATCAGAAGAGATTGAAGACGTTACTTCATGCCAAGCATTTCAATCCAGCCAAATACATTACCGTTGGTTAGATGGAGCTTATAGAATGGAAGACCTCACAAATTTGGCAATTGTCCTGCATTAAACATCAACCGATTCCCTACAAAGCAAAGACGTTTATAACTTCCATTATTTACATTATGTTGTATAGTTCACTTTTGCCAAAATAGAGATATTTCAAATCAACATTTCCATGCCCAAATGACATGAAAATATATAAATAACATATGTATTAAGGTATTTAACATCAAAGTTATAGCATATCATTGCATACATACATACAGATACTTAGTAAGATGCCCAATGCAAGGTTTCAATCAATAAGATCAATAATAAAAAACAAACAAACAGGTAATATAATACACTTCTCAGTAACACTCATTCACCTGCTCCATTCACTCAGCCAGTCCTGACACAGCCTCTTCTGTTCCTCACTCTCTGCCTTCTTCTTCTTCTTCTTCTTCTTCTCCTTTCTCCTCTCCTCCTCTGCCTCCTTCCATTTCTTCTCCTTCTCCTCCTCTAGCTGCTCCTCCATCGCAGTGACACTGTCCAACAGGGATTCCACAGCGCCCTCTGCTGTCCGGAGGGTGCGTTGCGGGAGCCACTTGGGGTCGACATAGGGCTGGAAGGGGTCTCCTGCGGTCACCTGTAGGGTGTGGGGCTCCAGGGGCAGGCGGAGGAGGTGCGCGTGCAACATCATGCGGTAAGGGGCGTCGTCCACCCCCAAGCTGTAGGTGAAGTCCCCCACGATAGGATGGCCTACCGTGCTGCAGTGGACCCTCAGCTGGTGGGTCCGGCCTGAAAGGACAAGGAGGAGGGTGGAGGTAAAAATATATATTTAAAATAGAACCATGCCAACTACCATGCCAAGTGTGTGAGTTGAACTCCTCAACATGTTAGTTCTCTGAGAAACAGCTCATGTTTTCGTTAGTAGTAGTAGTAGTAAAAGTAGTACCAGTCTTTTCTACTCTCAGAAATGTTGTCCCTACTATTGATCTCCACTAGTGCCTCATGTCAGCCCAAACTGACATGGCTATGGTACGTTTCCCTTATATGCTATTGGGCAAGCAACAGATGACTCATTAATTACAAACGTGTTAATGTTATAAACAACGTTTACAATATTGTAATCTTTCTACTTTTTCTGTGTCTTTTATCGCCATGCCCACCTAAAGGCCCAAAGCCATTGATTTGTTTTATTCAGTATATTATCTTGGAATATAGTAACAGATGTAGACGTGTCTGTCAGTTTGTTACCGGTGAGAGGCTCGAGAAGCACTTTGGTGGCGGGTTCTCCATCGTAGGTCCCGTACTCCAACACACTGAGCTCCGTCTGGCATGCCTTGGGGTTCTCACAACCTGAGATGCATAGTCTCCTATTAGTGAGTCATTTAGCAGGGGCTTATTACCAGGGTGACTTACTAGGTGAATACAGATTCCAGTCATGAATAAGCTGGTAGGGGGTAAAGGCATCTTGATCAAGGATGACACATTCACGTGCAAACACAGACACAGATCAGGAGGTGATGGTGTTCACAGCTTACCCTCTGTTCCCTCGATGCACATCATGTGTGTCTTGCCCTCTGTGGATGTCTTGCCAATGGAGAAGTTGATGGTCCTGTTCTCCTCCTCCACCCAGCCACGCAGCTGGAAGACACATACACACACACACACACACACACACACACACACACACACACACACACACACACACACACACACACACACAGAGTTCCTCAATTACCCGTGAGAAGAACTGTAAATATTACTGTAAATAAAGGAAATGATCGATTTGTAGCTGTTTAGTGTGTTTCTCTGTGTATCTATGCAATTTGTGTGTGCTTTGTGTGTACAGTATTTACATTGTTTTGTGCATTTCTGTACATGTGTGCTTGTACAGAGTGTGTATGTGTGTGTATGCATTTGTAAAGTGTGTGTGTGTACAGTAAATGTGTGTGTCCCCACCAGCGCGATGTAGGCCTTGGTGACGGTGCGGTCCTTGAAGCAGCGATAGGCCCGTCCAGCTGCTGCCTTGTTCAGCGCCACACACAGTGCCCCACTGGTGGAGAAGTCCAGCTGGTGGCAAAACCTGAGACCCCCCCCCCCCCCCCCCCCCCCCCCCCACACACCCACACACACACACACACACACACACACACACACACACACACACACACACACACACACACACACACACACGAGGAGGGTTAGGTTCTGAATGGATCAGGCCTCTATCTGACAATGTGGTAAAGGCTGATATCAAGATGTTATGTTATAATACCGCACCACCAGCTCTTTCCTACAAACAAACAGGCTTAACAAACTGGCTCACATTGTGGAGACCTCTGGTGCTTTCTAGCACACTAAATAAATACAGTTAACTATAGACCCAGTCCAAAACTATCTGAACAAGTACTGATTGCATTTGTCTATTGCTATTCAAGTAAAATTGTGTAACAATACAAAACACAGGTTGTCTGTCGCACAATCACCAAGATGAAAAAATATATAAACATGTCTCTACTCCCCACCTGAATCCGTAGTAGGTATCGGGGTCGGCCAGCAGGGGGAAGCGGTGTCGGAGTTGTGCCTGCACCGTGTTCTTCTCGTACCACATCTTGCTGTCGATGCGGAGGTCCCAGTGCTTGTCCACCACGATGAAGTCATCACTCTGGTAGAGCACACGCAGGTTCTCCAGGCTAGCAGCCTCTGTGGCTGCTGTCATCTTCACCGCGGGTATATTTATCCCCCGGAGTGCTTCCCCAGGGAGAGAGAGGAGGGGTGGCTGTTAAGTGGACATCTCCACCTAAAATAAGAATAAGTGCTTAATCGCAGAAGGGAGATTCAGGTGTCACAGCGGAAAGTACAGGATAATAACAATGAAGAGATCAAACCATTAAAATAAGAACACTACTACAAATAATATATCTCTATACAGCAGTAGAAGGAGTAGAAATATAGAAGCATTAATAAGGTAAAAAAGAATGTAAACATAATGTAAACACCTGTATGCATCTTTGATGGGTAAGAAAGACATGCGTGTGATGAGAACACAATTCAGCTCAATGAGATTAAACTTGTGATCTTGTGTCTGCTGATTCTGGAATTACATTTTACTATACTATCCTAGTTAAAAGTGGAGGGCACAATGAGATGAATTTAAATATATGTATAGGCCTACATTATGGTCGAGCATCTTCCATACAAGAACGCCTTAACAACATGTAGTACAGGTCGACTGAGGAATAGCAGTAATAAGGGCACCCTTTGCAAGAAGAGCCATAGCTGTTGATTAAGATACTTTTTAGGATTCATTGCACCAAATGTAAATAAACCTATTGTTATTATTGTTAGAAAACCGTGTTCATGTTTAAAAAGTGTCTAAAGCATGGACTAAAAGGAGGATGTTCAATCTCAACGACATTTAGGTTAGACCATTCACAAAAACAACATAAATAGCTACCTGAATAAGCAAGAAAATACGCTGCACAACTATGATCGCATCATCGAATTAACCCTATACAGACGGAATCCATGAAGTTATGTATCAACTGTGGTTCAGCAGTTTCTTCTGCGGTGCACTGGCGGGACAAGTGGTGCGAGTTTGTTTACCCGGAAGTCGCAATGCACTGCGCTTCCGCTAAACCCTTGACAATCTATGCCCCCTGCCCCTTTTACTATAATACAATATAATACAATAAATATAATTGATTACAATTGACTATATTGCATACAATATATAATACGATTTAATATTATAATATATTTGTTATGCCCATTTTGTCGTGATAATGACGAGAAAACCAAGTTGCTTTTCTCGGGACTATTAATAATTTTGATTATTTATGCCAGATAGGCTATAGGCTATATTATACGGCCGTTGTTTTTGATTAGCCTGTGAAAATTGCAGTCAAGAGAGCCATGTTTGTGAACGGCATTTGACAACAGCAGAGCTCTGGACCACAGTGATAAGAGGAGAGCAATCATGGCAGAATGTGAACTGTTGTTCGATAAACGCATTCATATTTGGAAATTAAACACGAAATTGACAGTTGCATTGTCTGTCAGTTAGAGACAATTGTCAACTACGGAGAGGGTTATGGAGGTTACAGTTGAAATTGTATAGGCATCACGTCCGTCATCCTGAGATAACTTAATGAATTCGTTATCACGACCAAACCAAGTTAGTTATGTCGTGATAACGAGTTAAATGCATGTAATTACACGTAACAAATACTAATGAATAAACATCATACTTAACAGTAATATAAATCATGAATAATTTTTAAATAAACATTACTATTAAATAAACATTAGTATTATATAGTATATATACTATATCATATATAGTATGTATTTATATAACATATAATGTATATATATATATATATATATATATATATATATATATATATATATATATATATATATATATATATATATATAGTAATCCCCTTGACATATTGCAGCTAGAGCCATGTGTCCTTGGACAAAGTAGCCAGTGATCATAATCTCACCTTTCAGAGAAATGTTCTGTTTCTCTGAAAGATGATAAACTCAACAAACATTATATAACAAATCACAGGTTTTTAATCCATTCTGGGTCCCAACTGCACACACACAACTGCACACACACACACACACACACACACACACACACACACACACACACACACACACACACACACACACACACACACCTACACCTATTTACTGTGAATGAGGGAGCGATGTGGGGGAGGGAGAGAGACATAGAGTATTGTGCATGCCTGTGTTTTAAAAGCAGGTGTTAGTGTAGAGGTGGGATTGGCGTGTCCTCAGAGATTGGCTGGTGATTGTTGCGTAACATTTGAGCGCTCCATTGTTTTAACACACATACACACACACACACACGCAACCACACACCAGTGTTTTTGTGTTGTGTGTTTGTGTTTTGGAGATCAGAGATCGGGTCAAGAAATTCACCTCTTTGAAGGACAGACCGCACAGGGAGAGACACAGAAGAGTGATGGCTTGATGAAGTCGGTTGACTGTTAATAAACAATTCATGTTTCTATATTGGGAAGGAAGGAAGATTCCTATTTTCTCTATCGTCTCTGTGTTCTTCAAACTGAAAACCTCTTTTGGTGGATGTGGATGGATTTTGTTTTCAGCCTTCAGCCTTGGGTCTGCAGTGAAAGCTCTTGTGTGCCGGACTCCTTGTGCTCTTTAGAACTTTCCCGAATTGTTGAATGAACCAGATCTAGCACTGAGAATCATCCTACAAACCGGAGACGTTCTTGGCAGGAGAGACCCCGTCATTTCCTTCTGTCCTCATCTGGGAGAGTCGGGTAATTAGGCCTACCTGTTTTTATTTTGGGATTTTGCTTCATTTAAAACATAGGACCTGTTAAATTCAGTGCTCTGGAAAGCCATTAGCTATCCACTTTTCTATTGAAGCAATTACACTGAGAAACAAATACAGTCTTTTTGTGGAAATGATCAATCAGTGAGTCAAAATAGCCACCATTCTACAGTTTATATGTGTATGAACGGTATGTTTCTATGTACGTTTTTAATTCTCAATTGAGCATTCCTCCACTTTTTCACCGATTATGATTATCTCCTTGTCTCTTGCTCTGTTTTTATACTTCTCTCCTCTCTCCGTCTGTCCCACTCTCTCTCTCTTTGTCTCCATCCACCCATCTCTCTCTCTCTCTCCCTCTCTCTCCTGTGTGTTTGTGCCATTGTGTTCCCCGTAGGAAGGTGTAGGTAGTGTGTGTGTGTGGTCGTGGTCTCCGTCTGCCCGCACCATGCAGAACAAGTCCTTCCTGCAGGCTCGCTGTGAGGAGCCCATCATGACGTCGGACTGGGGACTTCCTCTGCTGCTGGCACTGCTGCTGCTGGCCCTGTTGTATGCCTTCCTCTACCTGCCCTCCATGGCCCAGCGAGCCCTGCTGGAACAAGCCATGGCCAACCACACCCTGCCAGGCCAAGTCACGCCCAGCCCACTGACCCTGGATGACCACAACTGAGGCTGAGATGATGATGATGATGATGATGACGGACAGGACAGATGGACAGACAGAACGGGTGGGAGGGGAAAGATGTTTTTGGATGTGTCCTGCGACAGCAGAGAGGACACAGGCATAAGCACACGGGTGGGACGTGCTCATGCACACACGCGCGCACACACATGCACGCACTCTCGCACACTTTCCACCTCTTGTGTGTTATTTGAGCTACTGTCATCACCTCGACTGAATAAATTTGTCCAACATAATAATAATATTCCTCTCCATGGCAATCATCATGTTCATCTAAATGGATTGGGGGGGGGGGGGGTTGTTGACTACGGGTATACTGTATGATAATATTAAATATGAAATGTTAAACAAAGATATCCTCACGTTTTTCTATCAAATATGTTTCTTAAAGGCTTGTCTGTAAATATATAGACCTATGAAACAATACAACTGAGACAGGGCCAATGCTTATTTTTTGTTTGAAATGTCCCAGTATTGCAGTAATAAGAATATCTGTGTAGCACTGCCCTTTAGCAGACCCTCAGCTAGGACTCAAGCTTGAGCAGATATTTAACCCACGCACACAAACACACATGCCAAAATACACACTCAAGTAACAAAGACAGGCCGCACAAAAACACAATTACATTTACCCAAATACACACAATCAGAATTTTAACAGCGTTCACTGATGTTTAAGAGTAGTTTTACAATGCACCCACAAGGAGGCAGACTTCTACCACCATAAGATAAAAAAAATAAGCTGGTAAGAGGAAGTAAGAGTTGATGAAAGACAGGCAGATGTAGGGACAGACAGACAGATAGGTGGACGGACAGACAGACAGATAGACAAATAGACAGCTAGATGGATGGATGGATAGATATACTCTTCATAAAATTAGGAAAAATACTTATCATCTCCCTATTTCTCATTCACACTTACACACACATGAACAGACAGAAGACACACACACACACACACACATGCACTCACTCTCACCCATACACAAACCCACCATATAGTATGTCCCTGACCTGCATGTGAGTGTGTGTGTGTGTGTGTGTGTGTGTGTGTGTGTGTATCCAGTAGCAATGTTTAACCCCAGATGGTCTGTGTGAAGTGATTTGGTGAGTAGAGAAGGATGGGGTTACGTTAAGCTCCTTACACATCCCCCCTGTTTGTGTTTGTGTGTGTGTGTGTGTGTGTGTGTGTGTATGTAAAGGTATGTGTGTGGATATGTGCACACACACAATGTACACTGCACCAACTATTACTGCCAGTCAGACCCCCAAGCAAGCACTGCATCAATATTTCATCGAATTACACTGACTCTGATGTAACTTCCTCCTGCGAGGTTCACCACTCTCTCTCTCACTCTCTCTCTCACTCTCTCTTGCTCTCTCTCACTGTCTCTCTCCTTCCTCTGTCCCTCCTTCCTCTATCTCTCCTCTCTGCTTGATTGCTGGATGGAATGGTGGAAGGATGGATGTAAGAATGTGTATGTGTGTATATGTGTGTGTGAGTGTGTGCGTGTGTGTGTGTTTCTATGTCTGTCCTTAAAGGAGAGCGGAGACGGGGTGATGCAAGAGGACCAAGGAAAGCAGGACATCCCTTAAGTGTAGAGGCTGAAGAGGAGAGAGAACGAGAGAGAGAAAGAGAGAGAGAATTAGAGTGTGTATATGTGTGTACATGTGAGACAGAAAGATGGAGTGATGAAGTATGTTTGTGTGTGTGTGTCTGTGTGAGAGAGATAGCAGGATGGAGAGAGAGAGTGAGAGAGAGAGAGATAAAGAGAGAGAGAGAAAGAGAGAGAATTAGAGTGTATATATGTGTGTGCATGTGTGTGTGAGAAAGAAAGATGGAGTGATGAAGTGTGTGTGTGTGTGTGTGTGTGTGTGTGTGTGTGTGTGTGTCTGTGTGTGAGAGAAAGTGGGATGGAGAGAAAGAGAGAGCGAGAGAGAGTGAGAGAGAGAGAGAGAAAGAGAGAGAGAGAGTGTAGGAGCATGCACGTGTGTTTGTAAGTGCATTTGGTAAGGAGATGGTGGCCTAAATGTGTGTTCATGTGGGTTAATTCTCCGGGACAGAACCATGAAAGATTAATAACAACCAGCCATGTTTTATTGAGACTCTGCATCGAGGCATATGATTCTGACATGTGTGTGTGTGTGTGTGTGTGTGTGCCCACAGGCTGGACTATGAGAAGAAAAGCATATTTCTAAGAGTCTTGTCGGGACTACAAGGCACCTGAAAGAGAGAACGAGTGTCAAAGAAAGAGAGTGCGAGAAGAGATAGCGAGAGAGAGACAGAATGGGAGAGAAAGAGAGAGACAGTTAGAGGGATAGAGAGAGAGCGATCTCTTCATTATTATTGTTAATTTATATTATTATTATTAATATTGGGAATTTATTAATGTATTACTATGTTTTAGCAAAGATTTAACAACACATATGGTGTATGTCCTCCTTATAAAGCCAATTTAATTGTATTTGAGAGAGAGAGAGAAATACACTGAGGTGAAATCGGAGGAAGACAAATAGGATGGACTCTGTCCTGTCTGAACATTAATGACCCAATTTATTCTACCTGAAAAGAAGGACACATGGGAGGTAAAACAGAACAATAGAAAGAACCAAACTATATCAATTACTCTGAGAGATTGACAGTGTTTTTTCTCACTTGACAACAAACCCTTACCCTGAACACGAACACTGTATTTATCTCACATCACTGTGAGACCAATAAAGTATATATGTTTTTGATTGCTTTTTCATTTTGTTCTAAGATGCTGGAGGAGGTGTGTCTTAAATGACATGCTTTTAAAGAGTTAGTCCATTAGCTATCAGTAAGTCAGTTAGTTAGTTAGTTAGTTAGTTAGTCAATTAGAAGGAATCTTGTTCCAAGCTGATCGTTTAACAGATCAGTAACATATAAGACAGTACATATAACATATGTAAGTTAGTATAGTTAGTTTGATAATTAACTAGTTATCCAACTAGTTACATAAAAAGTTAGGCAGTAAGTCAGTTTGTGAGTAAGTTAGCTAGCTAGTTTTTACACAACAAAAACACTACAAAACAGCTAGAACATCAACACATTGTTGAAGTCTTCCAGTACTCCCCCAGTGTGTCTTGTGTGTGTGTGTGTGTGTGTGTGTGTGTGTGTGTGTGTGTGTGTGTGTGTGTGTGTGTGTGTGTGTGTGTGTGTGTGTGTGTGTGTGAGAGAGAGAGAGAGAGAGAGTGTGTGACAAAGCTGGTGTGTGAGACAGTGCTGTCAAAGTTTGTGGAGTGAGTTATGCACACATCCTATGGGGACGTGTCAAACAAACTCACAAACACATACACACACACACACACGCACTTACACACAATGTATTTCTTGCAGAGAAACTCTTGACTTCATCCAAATGTGTTTAGCAAGATCTAAAATGGTAATTTGTATTTTAGTAGTTACTACTTAGTCCTTTAGGTAGATGCATTTAGCTCAAGTGACTTATGGTGAATTCAGATACAGGTCAGATAATTTGTCAAAATGACTTAATTTTACAGATTCTGCCTGAGAGCATTTAATGTTAGCGCACCCTCACCACAAATGTCAACAACAGCACTTCCATCTTTTGGAATCAATGCTCCAAAGTGCTACTGCCAATGTTAACATTCATGGAAAGTAATTTTGATAGTGATATTGGAAATTATATTGGTAAGGGAGTCTTTAGTAAAGCCAGGAGAGACGGTTACAATGGGTAAATCACCCAGACCGGTACAGTCCTTTAAACAGAGGATTGGATTAAAGTTTTGAAAGAGACTGTGACGGCAGCAGTTAGCCTCTGAAGGGGAGGCTAATGCGTTGGTTGGTTTCCATAGCGACAATGGGCCCAACTCCTCTGTGGAGTCGGCTCATAGAGCATGCTGGGTAAACATTGAGACCCCTGGGAGCTGAACAGCAAGTGATGACACCAAAGACGATCAAAAACAGACAAACATGACACACACATATGCACACACACGCACACACACACACATGCACACACCTCATGTGGGACTGCTTTTGTTGTTGGTGATGATGAATAATCACTCATTAAAACTCCCGCTGTTGCTGTCCTCTCTCCATTTACCCCTCCCCTTTTTCTCTGTTTTCTCTATTATCTCTCTCTGTTTCTCTCTCTTTTTTATTCACATCCATTTGTGGTTTTTATTGGGCTTGCAGTTTTCTCCCTTGTTCATTTAAAACTAGGCCAAAGAGCATGACAATATACTCTCTCGCTCCATCTCCCTCGCCCCAACACACACACACACACACACACACACACACACACACACACACACACACACACACACACACACACACCACACACACATTTGCACATCCAGTAAAAGTCAATGCCAATTAGCTCGAGGAACAGGTCTCAACTCGTGTATATGTGTGTGTGTGTGTGTGTGTGTGTGTATGGTGTGTTTGTATGTGTGTGTGTGTGTGTGTGTGTGTGTGTGTGTGTGTGTGTGTGTGTGGTGTGTGTGTTGGGGGGGGGGGGGGGGGGAGGCGATTGTAACTAACCAGTGTGAGGGCTTTCTTTTTCTGTCCTCGTTTACAGAAATGAAGTGGGACCTCCAGATGACCCCCGTCCCACCAGACAGAGAGAGTGTGAGAGAAAGAGACTTAGAGAGACATAGAAAGAGAGAGAGAGAGAGAGAGAGAGAGAGAGAGAGAGAGAGAGAGAGAGAGAGAGAGAGAGAGAGAGAGAGAAAGGTAGAACGGACAGTACACAGTCAGGCAGACAGACAGGCAGGCAGGGAATGTTTTTCACACACACACACACACCCGAACACACACACACACACACACACACACACACACACACACACACACACACACACACACACAACAGTACAGAGATAGTGAATTAAGCAGTAGGAGTAGGAACTGATCACTCTTGGACTGGTCGCTGGTCTACACCTTACAAGGCCGTGGGATCCAGGCAACCAGACCCCATCCAGACCACAACCTGACCCCAACCTGCCCCTCTGCCCCTCGTTCTATGGCTGAGACATCAGCAGATCCAGTCTCCATATACAGCCAGGGTGTCCCTGGGTGCTGGCCCTGCACGGATACACCCCAGACTGCAGTTGCCCCAGCCTGGGGCCGGAGCTTTGATCTCCAATTCAACATAACGCTATTATGTCTGTCCAGTAATTGCGGCCATTATTCTCCCAACCATCCCCGGAAGCAGGCATCCCTCTTGCCTCTTGCGTTCCTTCTCAAGGTTTATTCCTTGTTCATTAAGGGAGATTCTCCATGACCGACACAGGGCCTAGGCTGAGGGGGGTGTTGTATAAAATGACCTGTGAAGCCCTTTGGGACTGTAACTGTGATAAAGGGACAAACAAAATGGACTTGACTGGAAGTGCTTTGCGTTTCTCGTGACAGTATTCTCTGAGAGAGAGGGAGAGAGAGAGAGAGAGAGAGAGAGAGAGAGAGAGAGAGAGAGAGAGAGAGAGAGATATCAGTGAGGTAACACATTCACAAACTAGAAAACAATTGTGGACTTCGAGACTTTAGGCTTCATCTTGAAACTGCAATGATATTGATTGTCTGTTTTGGGGCCAAGGCCAATCTTTGTAACAGTTTTGTGTGGAAGATTGGACTGTATTGTATTGCTCTGGGGAATGTGCTGGAGTTGGTGTGGGCGTATGTGTGTCAATATATGTGTGTGTGGGTGTGTGTCTATTCGCGCATGGCTGTGTGTGTGCATGTGTATTGTGTAAGCATGTGCGTGCGTGCGTGTGCGTGCTTGTTTGTATGTGTTGATGCTGCCAGAGATGAACCCTTTGGTGGGACAAGGGTTTTTTACTAGATCATAGAAACCGTACAACGCCCACCACCCCCCCCCCCCCCCCCCACACACACACACACACACACACACTTCCAACCGTTGCTCCAGCCCATCCAATCAGAGACTATCTGTGTACTTATACTACAACTATCTGTTTATTATATGTGTACTTATAATAGCAATGTCTGTGTACTTATACTGACATTATCTCTGTATAGCCCAGTGGTCATTCTGCTACATGAACTATAACAGATGGAAGATACGATTGAACGAATACAGAGAGAGAGAGAGGTACAGAGGAAGAGAAAAATACAGAGGGAGAAAGAGATACAGACACAATTCAGAATCAGATGGGGAGAGAAGGTAAGGTAGAGAGGAAAAGAGAGTGAGGGAGCAAGGGGAGAGATAGAGCGATAGGGAGATGGGGACATGGAGGGAGAGACAGCGATAAATAGAGAACCGGGGAGCAGGGGGGAGAGAGAGGGAGTGGGATAGAGCGATCGGAGAGGGAACACATAGAGGTAGACATGGTGGGAGAAAGAGATTAAGAGAGAGATAGAGGGACAGAGGGGGAGAGAAAGCAAGAATGACTGGATTACAGATCTCAGAATAGGTGACATCTGGTTAAGGCAGCATAGAGAGCAGTCACCATGGTGTGTGTGTTTGAGGTAGGGTTGCTAATCCTAATCCGTTAGTGAATGGGGATGCTGACCATTAATGTCGCTTTTGTGTCAACGTGCTGTCTGGCAGTGCGTTAAACATGACTGCAGACAGAATCAGGGTGGGTTGGGTAGGGATGGGTAGAGTGATGGGGGATGGGGGGGAGATGAGACGAGACTGAAAAGTAGAGATCTGGGGGAGAGGAGAGGATGAGAGACGAAAGAGACAATGGGGGTGAATGGGTTAGGATTTAACCACACAAGATTAGTCCATTAGTGTGTGTGTGTGTGTGTGTGTGTGTGTGTGTGTGTGAGTGTGAGTGTGTGTGTGTGTGTGTGTGTGTGTGTGTGTGTTTGTGTGTGTTTATGCTGAAGGGATTTCAGGGGGAGCTGACCCATAAAAAGTAGACAGACCCTGAGTGAGAGTCAGATGTCCCATCAGCCATCTCTTTTATTTTCCACAACTTTTACAGGGAGAGAGAGAGAAAGAGGGAGATTTGATTTAACACTCTTTCTTCACACCACATTTAACTCAATGAGAATGAATGCAGACAGATAGAGGGCAAGAAAGAGACCAGTGGAAAAACACAGTGAGAGTTGAAGAACGAGAGAGAGAGAGAGAGCGAGTGAGCGAGCGAGAGAGACGTCAGGACTCTTTAATCCTGGTCTCCATTATTCATGAATTCTGAGGAGGGGAGAGAGAAAGATTCCAAATTCTTCCTCTGCCCCCATTTTGTCTCTCTGGTCGCGTCATTCTAGTGTCCATGCAGTCTGGTGCGCGTGCATGTGTAGGTGACAAAGTGTGTTTAGGCATGCATGCACGTATATATGTGTGTAGGCCACCATGTGTCTGTAGGTGACTTGTGTGTGTGTATGTATGTGAGTGTGCACGTGGAGATGATCATGCATATGTAGATGATGTGCGTGTCCGGGACCATGTGTATAGAGGGGCCTTGTAGCAATGTCCATGCTACACGCCACTTAGGTGGCTGCCGCACTCCGCCTAGGTGGCTTTTACTGGGTTCCTTAATAACAAAGACGCAAGGTGGTGATGTTGGAACTGGTTTATTGCATAGTTTGAGTATAATGATACAGAGTAGGAGGTGTAACATGCTGCCATGTAGGAGATCTCCTTCAGTATGTGTGATGATGGCTGGCTTAATCTGTGCACATTGATTTCTCAATGTACAACAGGTGAGCCAGGTGAGGCTGCTCAAACCAGCCATCATCAACACACACTCCACAGGCCTTTTAAGGAGTTGCACCACACAAATATAATACTGTAAGCTAATTGTATGTACTATATCATTACGCTACAAATAAATCAAGCTTTGCTTTACTTCACTAATTCTACAGTATATTTTTAGTATGTTACTCTCATATATGCATCCTAAATTTGATACTTCTTTCACTTTTTTATCTGCCCAAAATTAAGATATTCAAAATGGCAGCAATAAAATTACTTTTCTACTGTTACCCTCTCTAGCTTTCACTCTGGAATAGGAAATTGTTAGAATTAGAATTGGAATTATTGTAAATGAATATGGAACTATTACAGATTCATTAAACAAGTTGATGTTGGGTCAAGTTTACTTAAATGATGAGATAATAATAATGTAGATCAAATAAAATATGCCATTTGGTGTACTTTTATCCAAAATGTATTGTCACTGTGACACAGTGTAAGCAGGGGTTAGCCCCAGTGGGGAATCAAACTCGTAACCCTGGCAGAGTTAATGCCATGCTCAACAGTTACAGACAGATAGATAGACAGGAACGACAGGCGCAAAGCAAAACAGCCACACCGGTAGGGTTGTCTAAAAATCCTCTAGTTTATTGAATTAGATAAACGTTTCATTTTTATTTGTAAAACATTCAATAAAAAATGAACTTCACTTTTATTGCTTGTCGTCGTCTTCTAGGAGTTGATCTGATGCATAATATTCTCCCCGAAGCGCTCACACAAGGTTGACCATGGCTAGATATTAATTAGACAAGGTTTTACTTTTAGCTTGTAGTCATAGTAAGAACATACACATGTATACTGGTTATCTAAAAATAGACCCAACAAGTACAGATACATTAGCCATACAGGAAGTAGAGGACAGAACCAGGGACAGGCTGCTCCAGGGAACCACACACACACACACACACACACACACACACACACACACACACACACACACACACACACACACACACACTGTAAGATATTTCCATTGGTTTTCCATGGATGGAAACAGTAAGTGGCTGTGTGTGTGTGTGAACGTTAGGTGTGTGTGTGTGTATATGTGTATATTGCATGTGCATATGGGGATGTCTGTTAATAATTTAATCTACTTTTAGGACCCAGTATAGTTAAAACTATATCAGGATTTTTTCCCGCTCAAAAATATTTGCTTACATTAAATGTACACAATTATTGTTGTTGTGGAGCCCACACATTTGTCCCTGGTCTGTCAGCAGCATCCACATCCTTGACCTATCCTCACACACCTCCTAACCAGACTGTAGTGCACATTGGTAATCAGGTAGGACTTCAGAGAACTGGCTGCATGTGTGCATGTGTGCATATGCATGTGCATGTGTGCATGTGTGTATGCATGTGTCTTTGTGTATTTTCAACTGCACGATCATATCAACACTTGTAGTTTTCATAGACATACACCAAAGAAAGGATACACAATAGTACACTACCACACTCCCACACACACACACACATACAGACAAACACACACCAATGCACGTGCACGCGAGGGTGAACTCCGGCGACATCTCTGAGGTCACTGCTGAAGGTGGAACCCATGCTGTTGGTTTTTACATTCTGGCTTTTAAGGAAATTGTGTACAAGGCAGTCGTAGATGGCGACGTTCATTATAATGACGTGTTTTTAGTAGTATATTTATTAATAGTATTGATATTATTATGACTACAGGGACATTCATTCTTCAAACTATCATGGAAGGCAGGATAAAGAGGAAGTGCCGAGAGAGAAGAAAAAGCAACAACAAAAAAAGCCTAAATATCATAAAATACAAGATGGCTACCGAGAGCGTCAGGGCAGCACCTTGAGTCCTCAATAAATAAAATAATTAAATAAACCCCACATTGATTGTTGAATAAATTGAAGTTAATGGGGCCTGTCTGTACACGTGTGTGGAGAACTGGAGTGAGAATGTGTAGATGTAGTAGTGTGGTGCATGTGTGCACGCTTGACTATGCAGTGGTGTGCTTAGGCTGGTGTGTATGCATGTGTGTGTGTGTGTGTGTGTGTGTGTGTAAGCATGGATGTGTGTGTTGTCGTTAGCGGTTTGTTGCTACGGGAAACTTCTCCGAAAATGAAGCCAGCAGTTATATTCTCGCCTAACAACACAAATGCAGCTTAATATATCCGTCTGCCCTAGCAACAGGCATGCAAACGCAACTCGCCCACAGCACAGATCGGTCTGTGCGCTTGGCTGAGGCTCACTTCACGACGATGATGGCGGGGGTGTTTTCATTTGATTTGTACTACTACAGCACCAGGTACTGAACTCAGGTGAGGTAAGGTGCTTGCACACACCGCCCTAATAAGCACCAACACCCAAAGTTGGCCAAACCTATTTGACATGTTCGCCAACAAAAAACGTCATCTGACAACAGCCGACAACCACCCAACCGGTAAGGCACACTGGCCCCATGTGGATGTTTGTAGGAGCAGTGTGCAAGCACCTTAAAATAACTTTATTGTTTCAAGCTGACCAACGTTCAAACTGACCATTCGCGGTGAGCCTCGCCAATAATCACAAACATCTAAGTTCGGATCTGATCTGGCCGTGAGCGCAGCTGACACTGTGGGTTTCTAAGAGCCACAGCCCACCAAAGTAAACAATGCATCGATCGCACACGACGCTTTGATTAAAGAGAAGCAGATTAGCGTTAATAGTGGTACGAAACAACGGAGAGAAGGTTGAGAGAGGGAGAAAAATAAAGCGTGTAATTGGCAGCCGCATAAATACGTTTTTTCTTCATATTGATATAGAAACATGGTAAAAGGAGGAGTAGGAAGAGTAAGAGTAGGAGGAGCCTCTGATCCTTGTGGGTTGTGCATTGCAGCAATCAGTGACATCGTTGTCGCCGTGGTGACGATTCCTGCAGTGAGTGTGTGGCGAAGGATGGACATCCAAAGCGTGTGAGCATGTGAGAGTGTGTGTGTGTGTATGTGTCCATGTCCTTGTTTTTTTTCATCATGGTGACAAATTATGGTGAGGTGATGGTGAAGGGGCGGGGCTTTGGCTGATAGGGTTGCAGTTGCGTGTGTGTGTGTCATGGGAGGTGGACAGGGGTTTGAAGGACAGAAGGTCAGAAGGTCATATGGACAGGAGGTCAGGAGGGTGCAGCGGAGGCGGGGCTAGAGCAGGATGCACTTCCCCTTCTCCACCCAGGGGTTGCTCTTCATGAGCTCAGGGTTCAGGAAGGGGTCTTCAGGCACGCCGTCCTCGATCCACTTCACCAGGCTGCAGAGCGAGAGAGAGGTAGAGAGAGGTAGGGAGAGGGAGAGGGAAAGAGGTAGAGAGAGAGGGGGAGGGAATGGGAGAGAGAGAAGTAGAGAGAGGAGCGAGGTAGAGAGAGAGAGGTAGGGAATGGGAGAGAGAGAAGTAGAGAGAGGGGCGAGGTAGAGAGAGAGAGGTAGGGAGTGGGAGAGAGATGTAGAGAAGTAGGCAGAGAGAGGTAGAGAGAGGGCGAGGGAGGGAGAGAGAGAGAGAGGTAGAGAGACGGGGGAGAGAATGAGAGAGAGAACATTAGTACAATTTAAGCACATTCAATTTCTCATTTCAGTAGACACTTTTATCAAATTCCTGTCCTATCTCCACCCATAAGCCACCGTGGTACTCAAATGTGTCTGCCATCGGTCCACAAAGCCAGGTATTTCAGGTATTTCAACTCAGGTATTTGAACTATTTTAACCATTCAACTATTTAACTATTCCCCTGCAGATCCCCTCCGGCACCTTTCTGTCACACTTGAAATTACATCAACAATGCTTCCGTTTCAACACTTAGCAGGAAGCGTTAGGCTAATCCCAATAGATGAACAATCTGAAGGCAGCCATTATCACGGGTCTACTTCCATTCAGTGGGGATGCCGAACCAAATGGGATCCATCGTAGGAGCAGGAGAGCCTAGTGGTTAGGGTGTTTGAATCCCAGCCGGTAGCGTCTCGGTTCCAATCGCAATGAACACAGTCCACCTGATGCCCTGTTCTTTAATGATATGTAATATTCTAGTATCTAATAATAATTAAAAGCACTGTAAGTCCCTTTGGATAAGTGTCAGCTAAATGACCAAATAGCGGCTCTCCTTAACATATGCAATATTTTTCCAGCCTATTTGTGACGCATTTCATTTAAATGCATGTTGCTTCAAAGCAGTTCTTTACCGAATTCTGTACAGTCATTTATATTGATGGTTAAATATACTGACTTTGATGATCAAAGACAGTGTCCTAAAATGAACTTGACTGTTTTTAATTTCGGATGAGCAGGTAGGGAGTACCACTAGACTTTGCAGCTCCTAGTATTCAGAATGGTTGTACTTCTGTAATTACGTAAGTTCTCGTCGATGGTGGGTCCATCGGGATATTATCAATGTGTTGCTGGCTGAACGATTTGTCCATCCGTGCCCTAATTGATCTGTCCTGGCTTAACGCGGAGAACAAACAGCCTTCCAATCAATTACATGATGTGACGGCTCTGTGTTTTCTCTGAGAGATTATGTGTTATGGTTGAGCTTTTATAGTTGGAGGACAAGGCGTCAAAAGTTTTATGCAACATTTATACATATACACGTTGACTCACACAGGTGCTCACAGATACACACACAGGATGAAGAAAGATTCGCAAATGCACATACATAGAACAAACACTCAAAAAATAAACTGGTATTCAATTTGATAGAGCGATACCCATGTTAAACTTGCAAGATAGAGCCCATGCATTAAAGCACACACACACACACACACACACACACACACACATGCACAGACATGCACAGACACACACACACGTGCACAAAGGCACACACAAACACACATACACAATTTAACAGAGACACACACAGTCACACAAACACACATACGGTGAATGCAAGCACGGCCAACAAAAGCAAAAACACAAAAGAAACACAGAGACCTGCACCTGCATATAGAGCTCTTTGAACTGGCCATTGTACACACACACACACACACACACACACACACACTAAGAGACACACACAAACTGCCATAGCAGGTGTGCCCAGCAAGCATAAACACATGTCTTGCTTTGCACTCAAATACAGCATGCACGTGCTCAAACAAGAGGTGAGCATATATTAACGTGTTTCACGTTGCACAAGTTGTCCTCTTTCTCCCCTGCCTCTCTGAGAGAGGGAGTATCCACCAGTGGCCGGGGGGTGGGGTGTGTGTGTGAGGGGGGGGGGGGCATGGACCATACCATCTCATTAAGACATGGGGGGGAGGGGGTCCCTACGCAGGTGTTACTCTGATTACACAGGGAGCACCTTTTAGTCAACGTAGACACCATTCACACACAGACACACACACACAGACACACAGACACACACACACACACACACACAAACGTATGGCAGAACCTGTTTTAGTGACCACAGTGTACATAGCCTTTCATTACCACTGGCTCAATATGACTCTTGCTCTGTTTTTACCCAGCATTCAATCCTTCTGTGTATGTAGTATTCTTTCTCTTTATGTGTGTTTCTGTTCTATTTCAATCGTTTTAAGGATAATGGGACTGCTCGTGCTGGCGGTTCATAGAAAGGGATGCGACAAAAGCTGAACTTTAATGCACCTGTGACTGCAATGTGCTGCTTGTTCGTCCATGCGATTGGGCAATAGACATTCAGTGGCCTCGTGTTGAATGTCATGCTGTTGTACTATGATTGAACTGGTAAACCCTATTGGTGAGAGAGAGTACAGAGCAGCACAATAGAGTAGAGAACAGTTTATAGAGTAGAACCGGGGTTCCCAAACATTTTCATGCCGCGACCCACCTGAGGAGGTTTATTTGGTCCTGGACCCACAAATATTTGTACATTCTCATTACCATGTCGAAAAAGGGAGATATTCCTTTTTGTATATTGTTCATCAATATGCTATTTCCCTTGTCAGTCTCTCAAACATGATCAAATGAATCAAACAAGACTGCATTGTTGAAAAACGAGTTAATCATTTTCTTTTATTATGACCACTTGGTCCCCTGCTGCGAGCGATTTCTGGGTCCCGGGTCCCAGAGGTTGAGAACCACTGGAGTAGAGTAACAAGGTTAGAGTGTAACAGGGTATCAACTCACTCTGTGACAGTTTTGGAGGACTTCTCTCTCTTGAAGGCCAGTTGATACTTGAGGCTCTCCACCTCCTTCTTCATCTGGGGAACATCCAACTCATCCATGGCTGCAGGTCAATGTAGGGCTATAGTTTATACCTGAAAGAGGGAGAGGGGAGGGAGAGAGAGACAGAAAGGGGAGAGAGAGAGAGAGGGAGAGAGAGAAAGAGTGTGTTAAAGAACAGACAACGCTGAACAATATCGTAAACAGTACAAACAAGCAGGAAAGTAGGACAATTAAAGCATTTCACGTTTGAATGCCAACATGTGAGTGGATTGTTCTTGTCGATATTTCTTATTGTATTGTTCTTGGAGAGTATTAAGTGTTCATACTAATAGTAAGTCTGGGCTATGCTTGAATATCTCCTGCTCATATACATACACTTACCGGAGGCTTTTCAAAGTGCTCTGCATACAATGCTTTTTAAGTTGAGTGCCAATATGCACCACAGCAAGTATACAAGCTTAGTATCTCAGTATCAAAAAGATGTTAGAAAATCTGCCTGCATCCGCCTATAAATGGATATTGTATAACGTTAAATGTAGCTGAACTAAGTGTAAGTGAGCGGCTACCAGAAGTAGGCCTGCGGGTCCATTAACTGGACACCGCCCCACTGACTCGAGAGGTTAATGCGTTTCTAATAAGCACTTTTGGGGGATGCATCCGTTTAATTGGGACTGTAAATAAAAACGGATTTCCGTTGTGCCATCATGCATTTAAGACATCTTTAGAAACGAATCTTTGCATGAACATGGCATGTGGAAACAACACAGGGTCAGGTTTATTTCTTAAGGAAGATGGAAAACAACAAGCAACAAAAAACCCAAACGGAAACAGGCGGTGATGAAATGTAGAAACACACACATGCAGCTGCACAACGGTCCTCCGTTATGTCATGTTGATTCTCTTTGGTACTCATTTCCATGTTCTCATCTCTTCTTAGTACAGCTATCTGGCCATCCTTACACCCACCCTGCCTCTTTCTTTCTCTCACTCTCTCTCTACCTCTCTCCAACCTCCCTCTCTCTCCCTCTCCACGTTCCCCTTCACTCGCCCTCTCCCTCTCCCCTCTCCCTCTCTCCCCTCTCCCTCTCTCCCCTCTCCCTCTCTCTTCCCCTTCTCCCTCTCTCTTCCCCCTCTCCCTCTCCACCTTTCCTCTCTATCTGCACTCTCCCACTCTCTCTTTCTATACCTTCCCTCTCTCTCCACTATCCCTCTCTCTTCCCCCTCTCCCTCTCTCCACCATCCATCTTGCTTTCCCCTCTCTCCACCATCCCTCTCACTCCATTCTCTCCCCCCTCTATCTACACCTTTGTTCTTTCTCTCTCTCTCTCTCCGTCCTCTCTCTCTTCCCACCCATAGTTTCTCCTCTGCATCCTCTCTATATAACTAATCTTTTATTCCATGTGCTTGTATTTGTGTGGGAGGGCTTGGTGCACATTGGCTTGTGTGTACATGTGTGTGTGTGTGTGTTTGTTTGTGGGTGTGCATGCGCACAGGTGTGTGTGTGTGTGTGTGTGTGTGAGCAATTTAAGGATTCAAAGTGCCCAAGCGCCTGTCTGGCCAGCAAGCAGAATTAATCTACCTGAAGTGTCTCTCTCTCTCTCTCTCTCTCTCTCTCTCTCTCTCTCCCTAGTTTTCTCTCTTTTTCTCTCTCTAGTTCTCTCGCGCTCTTTGTCTCTCACTCTTTCTCGTTGTGTGTTTGTGTTTGTCTCGTTCTCGGTCTCTCACTCTCTTTCTCTATGTATCTGTCCCTATGTGTGTGTCTCTCTCTCTATGTGTGTCTCTCTCTCTCTCTTTCTCTGTGTCTCTGTGTCTTTCTCTCTTCTCTCTCCGTCTATCTCTCTTAAGAAGCGTTTCTGAATACAGCAATACTTGTGTCTGCGGTGTCTGCAGGTCTCCCCATCAAATCCTCAGGATCCCCATCAATCCATATAATGACACTGAGACCGAACAGAACCACCATTGATCCCCCTCTACCTCAACACATAATGAACTTGATAATTTGCTGCCAATCAATATCAACAAATAATTCACGCTCCAACATGTAAAGCCATTTACGCCAACGTTCAGCCTAATCCCTCTTCTCTGTCCAGAAGAAGGGATTTGTTGCTTAGCGATGCAATGATGTATCTCTCAAACACAGCTAAATATAGTTCCTCTGGGTCCTGTTATAGACCTCTAGTTCCGTTAGAAATGATCTGAAGAAGCACGGGAATGTATTTGAGATCCAACGCTCTCTTTGATTGGTCAACTGCATCGCCTCCAAATCATTGTCCCATTAAGTACGATAAATAGAAGATGGATAAAAAGTTGTGCAAAGTAAAGATGAGCTCGTCTGAGTGTCTGTTAAGGTTCTCGAAGCAGGAATGCAGCAACAAGTTCAACAAAAGACAGGCATATAATGTCAAGTATTTACATATTGACAGTATTACATATGAAGTATTACAAATATGTGCACATAGTTCGTAAAATATTAGTACATTATTATTACATTTATTTAGCTGACGTTTGTGTCCAAAGCGATGAACAATAAGTGCAGTCAACCATAAAGATAGAACCCAAAAAGTGCAAGAATCATGCAAGTACATACAATTCAACAAGAGAGATCATTATTTATATTTCTTTATATAAATGTGTATGAATTAATAAAGAAGTACATTACAATTGTTTATATAAATAAAGAGTTATATTGATTCTACTTTTGTTTAATTTCGTATTAGCCATATCCATAAGTGGCTGGTCCTTGTGACAACAAATTGTTCAGTGTGTCAAAAAAGCATTTTGAATTAAATTTGAGGAAAAACCAAAATAATGGAGATGATGATGATGACTCTACGCTGCTGAGGCCAATCTGAGTGGGACACTGAGTGGGAAGAACTAAAGAAAGATGAGGGTGTAACAGAGGGCGAGTGAGCGGAGAAATCAGTAAAAATAGGCTTTTTCTGAAAAATCCATACAAAAGGCAGAATAAGAAGATATGGGAGAACTAGGCAAGGGCATTTAGAGGAGGATGGAGCAATGGAGCAAGAACAGAGAGAGAAAGACTAAAAGATGAAGAAATGAGGGAGTGATGGTGAGGTGGGGGCATGGACGGATGCTGAGTGAGCTCAGGTTTCAGCAGCATCCTCTTAAGAGGATGCTGAAATGCTGTGTGTGTGTGTGTGTGTGTGTGTAGATGGGGGCTCTCCTTACTCCATCCTGCATCTCCTGCAACTCTGTTTTACCACCCACCTCCTCCTCCCCCTCCGCCTTCCGACTTGTCTTACTCTAATTGTGTTCTCTTCATCATACTGTCTCCTTCCTTCCCATCCTCCGTCTCTCTCTCTTTATCTATACCCTCCCTTCCATCACTCTCACCCTCCTTATATATCTGTCCCTTGAGCTGTCTCTCCCTTCTCCGTCCTTCTATTTCTCTGTCTCCCTCCCTCTGCTGTCTCCTGTTTTCCTCCTTTCCAATATCGAGCTATGAAACGTCTTGCTACGTGTCCCAGCTATAACTTCCCTTCCTATCTCCCTTGCTCTCTCTCTCTCTCCTCACGTCTTCCCTCTCTCACTTTACATCTACTCGTCTGCCTAAACTTTTATACTCAACCTTCCTACCCTCCCCCCCACCCGGCACTGTCATTCCTTCTCTCTCTTTCTCTGTCGCTTGCTTATCCTCTCTCCGTCTCCGTCTCTTACTTTTCAATTTCGCTCTTTGTCATTTCCTATGGCTCTGCATCTCTTTCTCTCTCTCTCTCTCTTTCTCTCTCTCTCTCTCTCTCTCTCTCAGGGGCTCAATAGACCCTCGCCCTGCACAAAGTAAGACTCTGAAGAGTAAATTAGCAATCAGGTAATAAGCAATCCACACCTCTGATGGGGATTGTTCAAACAAAATATTCCGTCCTTCAAGATACTCTAGATGTTATCTGCCCATCCATCTGTCTGTCTTACTTTTTCCTTATTTCTGTCTGTGTCTATTTGTTGTCCTAGCCTGGTTCTACCCTTGTCACAATATATATATATATATATATATATATATATATATATATATATATACACGTATATATATATATATATGTGTAACAATTGCAATGACGTTGCAATGCATTCTTTATTGAAATGACTGAATTAATGAGTTTAACTGGGACATCTGGTTGCAAGAGAGTACAATTTAACTCTGTGTGCGTGTGTGTATGTGTGTATTTCTGTGTTTATATGTATGTGTGTGTGTGTGTGTGTGTGTGTGTGTGTGTGTGTGTGTGTGTGTGTGTGTGTGTGTGTGTGTGTGTGTGTGTGGTGTTCTTGAGATATTATGGGATGAGGTACATCATGGGAGATGTTGTTTATTGGGGGAAGGAGAGGAGATGTAGGCTATGTAGGTCATGGGGAAATATGGGTCAAAACCACAAGAGATTAACCCCTACTTCACTCTGTGTGTGTGTGTGTGTGTGTGTGTTGTGTGTGTGTGTGTTTGTGTGTGTGTGTGTGTGTGTGTGTGTGTATGCCCATGTGTTCAGAAAGCAGGTGTGAGTGGGCGTGTGCCTGCATGTGATGTGTGTGGCTGCATGTGAGTGTGAGTGTTGCTATTATGCACGTGTGTGTATGTGTGTACATGCATCTTCTACTGATTTGGCTGATGCTAAAGCACTGGATGGTGTGTGGGGAAGAGGTGGTTCAGAATAACGAATGCATCAATGCATCAAAAGTTTCATTACAGATGTGAGCGTATGACATTGTGTGAGCGTATGACATTGTGTGTGTGTGTGTGTGTGTGTGCATGTGTGTGTATATGTGTGTGTGTGTGTGTGTGTGTGTGTGTGTGTGTGTGTGTGTGTTTGTTTATTTGTGAAGGGGTGGCTGGGGGGCTGGTAGAGAGAAGGTAGGGGGAGGCAGGGGAGACAGTGAGGGACATGGGAATAGAGCGGTTTCAAGGAGAATATGTCTTTATGTGTGTCTGTGCGTGTATATGGGTGTCTGTGTGTGTGTGTGTGTCTGTGTGTTGAATGATGATATCATTATGTGTAAGCAACGTTGGCTTAGAAAAGAATCTCCATGAAAAGAGAGACAGAAAGAGATAGATACAGAAAGAGAGACCAATGGAGAAGGAGAGGTGGATGGAGATAGAGATCGAGACGAAGCGAGAGAGTAAAAGAGAGAGATTCATCGAAAGAGATAGAGAACGATGGAGAGAGAGAGATAGAGATAGAGAGGGAGAGAGA
Source organism: Lota lota (assembly GCA_026745465.1). NCBI lineage: Eukaryota > Metazoa > Chordata > Actinopteri > Gadiformes > Lotidae > Lota > Lota lota. Next base: position 2,825,350 of record JACYXH010000069.1, on the reverse strand, counting down.
GATAGCTTGCCTCTACTGCATTGTAAATAGCGGCTAAAAATAGAACCAGAAGCCACTCTCTGAGACTGAGGACGTGTGAGAGCACAGGGGCTCACCAGAGAGATTGTGAAGATGCCAGACACTTAGCTGCGATGCCATGACAGAAGCCCATCTGCTCAGACACCGCATCCACGAGCCAGGTGTGTGTGCCAGGACGGACTGTGTAGGGCAAACCCAACGGATGATGAACGCTGATGATGAATGTTGTAAATCGATCGGATATGATCAATAGGGCGAAGTCGTGCCGGCCGAAACCACTGACAAAGAATATGTCCGTGTGTGTGTGTGTGTGTGTGTGTGGGGGGGGGGGGGGGGGGGGGGGGGGGGGGTTTATCCAATAAAATAAATACATAAACCCGCATTCCGTTTTCTGAGGCGAGACGAGACAGAGTGCGCGCTAGGGGAGGTCGAGCGAAACAAAACTGAAGAGCGATATTAAGTTTTCTCCAACATTATTCGCATGGCGTGCGATGAGTGTAAAGGCGGCAACACGGATACAAAGAGTTACGTTTCACACAAAACTGTTTTATTCTTTAATGATCTCCAAGTCGCTTACACCACGTATGCCTTATTCTGTCAAAACAACCCAATTCGGGCCCAACTCGCGTCAAACATTCACAAACAACACCTGCCAGCACTGCAGTCGGCCAATCGACTCCGTTTTTGTTGTATTGCATCGTCTCTATCGCTACAGCAAAGGTCGCAGCATCGCTTACCTTACTGGTAATGCTCTGGTGTTGGCGGCTGTTGCTCTGTCCAAGTCGAGTGGCCCAGCGATTCAAAATGGGACTGACACCTTCAAAAAAATGGACCGACACACAGACGGCGTGTCTCCCCTTAAAAAAAAAAAACCCGCAGAACACCTGATGTCCGACACTTGTTTTAGGGTGCGCGCCTAACCGAGCCCCTCCAAAGAGCAATGTTCAAAACGGAAAAGAGTGTATAAAATCCGCAGTCTCCGGAGCAAACAGGCGATGGCGACTAGACTAGTGGCTGTGTATGTCTTCTCGTTGTGTTGGGCTGTTTCACTCCGAGCTGGTGGAGAAAATAAATAACCAACTTAGCAGCCGGGATGGTTGTGCGCACCGCCGTTAACTCACCGTGTGTGTGTGTGTGTGTGTGTGTGTGTGTGTGTGTGTGTGTGTGTGTGTGTGTGTGTGTGTGTGTGTGTGTGTGTGTGTGTGTAGTGTGTCTTGTGGTCGCTGCGCTTCCGTGCCGCTGGGATCCTATTGGAGCGTCGATGAGTGTGTGTGCGAGTGCGCGCGCGTGTGTCTGTGTGTGTGCGTGCATGTGTGTGCGTTACTATTGTGTGAGAAATGTACAGTGTATGTGCGCGCCTGTTTGCTCACCGAGGAGTGAATGTGTGTGAGAGAGAGGAAGAGAGGGATGTGCTACTTGCGCACCTTTTCACCCCAAGTGTGACAATTAACAGCACGAGTGTGTCTGTGTGTGTTTGTGTGTGTGTATGTGTGTGCGTGTGTGTGCGTGTGTATGTGTGTGTGCATGTGTGTACGCGTGTGCGTGTATGTGTGTGTGTGTGTGTGTGTGTCTCCAACACTGGGTTTTCTGACCTAATACGGCCTCCCTGAGGTCTGGGGACATTCAGGGAGATGTGAACCTGGGCTCTCTCTTCCACTCCAGCTGTCCCTCTCCCAGCCCTCCTCCAGCTCCAGATACTGCCATCATCAGGTGACTGTCTCCCTGGGACGGACATCAGCAGGGTGCTGCCTGAATACAATTAGTCGCCTTCCCTTCAAGGGGTCATGGTCCACCAAATGTCACCCCAAGGCATGTCCCCCCACCGCCTTGATCTCCGGGATAAGTGGCCGATATTTATGATGAAACACGTATTATACAATACTGTACTATACTATACAAAACTTTACTATACTATTATATACGGTACTATACTATTACTGTACTATACTTTCATATATACTGTACTATACGGTACTATACTATTACTGTACTATACTTTAATATATACTGTACTACACTGTACTATTACTGTACAATATTTTAATATATACTGTACTATACGGTACTATACTATTACTATACTATACTTTACTATACTATTACTGTACTGCACTGTACTATTACTGTACTATACTTTAATTTATACTGTACTATATGGTACTATACTATAACTGTACTATACTATAATATACTGTACCATATTATTCTGTACTATACTGTTCTTTACTATTACCGCACTATACTGTACTACACTATCGCTATGCTATACTGCACCATGCTACTACTCTACTATATTTTTATACAATGTACTATACTATTGTGTATTATACCTTTACTGTAACATACTGTACTATTACTACATTATTGTATTATACTACTACTGTACCATACTATAATATACTGTACTATACTATTCTGTTCTATACTATTACTGTACCATAATTCACTGTACTATACAATATAAAATGCTTTACAATGCTAGAAATAGGATACTATACTGTATTATTCTACAATGTTGTCTGGTTTTGTACTGTATTCTATGCTTTTCTAAACTATACTTATATACTATATACTATTCCATACAATAGCATACAATACTATTCTATGCTATTCTATGTTATATTATTCTATACTATAACAGACCTGCTATACTATTCTATATTCTATACTATACAATGCCATACACTTTACCATGCTATACTATATTATTATATACTCTATTATGCTATGTTATACTATACTCTACTAGAGAATAGACCCCATGTGTCTTTGCCTGATACTTTATCAAGACAGGGTCAGACCAATAGCTGACTACACACAGGTGTAAAGTGACCATTCAAGATTTGTCTGTCACTTTTTCAGGAAAAAATAAAACCCTGTGGTGACGTACACATACTAGATCCCAGAGGATAGGTAAGGTGTTTGCTTGTACTTCCACACACACACACACACACACACACACACACACACACACACACACACACACACACACACACACACACACACACACACACACACACACACACACACACACACATACACACACACACATGCACGTTTCTTTTCTTTTCATTCATGAAAAGAAACAAAATAACCTTAACATAACCTTTACTTTGCCAGATTGTGTATCACAAAGAGATTAAGATAATCTTTATTGTAACTGTAGGATTGTATTTTAGAGCAGCAGAATGAATGTCTAATGATTCATTTAAAGGACCAATCTAGCAAAGTTTCTCTATATTATCATTATAAAAAGTCATTATAAAGACTTTTTTTCTCTATATAATTTTTTAATTGTTAGAGCAATGTCCTCCAGAATGTTGAAACTGTATTTACTCGTATCATCTTATCTGACTGTGGATAAGATGAGTGCAAGTGCAGAGATGAAGTGAGTTTAAGTTAATTTTATTAAAATAAATAAAACACACAAACATACCAGATTGGCATGTGCCTTACCGTACACACCTGTACTTATTATGATACTATGAGACACATAGGGCTTGTACATCAGATTACATCATGGGATTGTCTGTTGGCGATATTTCGCCATATTGAGAGGACTCAAAAGAGTTGTAGTACTGTACAATCTTAAATCAACAATACACCGTAACCTAGGTTACTGAAAATTTGCCACGTCTCACATGAAAAACGCAGTGGCAGTTTAAAAGCCCACAATGTCTCCCCATAATGACAAATCATTTCAGAACTGATTTCAGGACTGACTGTGTGTGACAGCCCAAAGTGGCTGCGGTCATTGCAATGTGACGTTGCGATGTTTCAAGTTTCATGTTTATTCGTCTTAGACATTGAGTCGCTTAAATGACACGTTGTACATGCATGTGCCAGATTCAACAAATAGATAGACACAAACATACAGGTCAAATGGTACCAGTAAGAGGTAAATTCATCCCAAAAATTAATGAAATAGTCTTCTGATAATCTTAGATGTAGTATATAGCAAAGATTAAAAGTAAATATTCTTTCAAATAGCTTGTAACAGCTAGCCTACATGGCCACCTCTATCCACATGGAAACTGCTAGACGTGTTGGGGCTTGCTTCGCTGGGATAACGAGCAGTGGGTTACTAATCTAGGATGATTTCACCAGCTTTCCAGTCATTAAGCTGATTTGATTCACGGTGTGATGTATTTGATGACCCTTCACAGTGAGGGAAACTAGGGCTGGGATTAGATTAGATTACTGTTTGCTCTATGTATGTCAGTGTGGAAGCTACCATTGCAGATGCGTCCATGCGTTTGTGAGTGTATGTGTGTGTTGTGATGTGGAGGTCCACAATGATACATGTTTACGAATGTAAATCGATGTCCTTCTGTGTGTGTGTGTATGCGTTTGTGTCTTTGTATGATTTTGTGCTTAATCTGGGGGGATTAGCCCTCCTTCAAAGGATTATGGATGCTCCATTAAGGCCAGTCCGCTGGTTTACTGGTTTAGCAGAACTATTTCACCAACTGCTGATATCCAAAGTAAGACCACGTATGTAGCGCACGCATTCCTTTACCCATGATCTGACACACACACAAACACACACATGCGCACACATACGCACTCACACACACACACACACACACACACACACACACACACACACACACACACACACACACACACACACACACACACACACACACACAAAGAGAAACCAAAAACCAAACAGCAAATAAACTAGATATCCAGTGAGCCATTGAACCATTCAGCAGATGCTTTTATCTGCAACTTATAAGTGAGGCTGAGAACAATCAAGCTACTCCAATCAAATTTGAGTAGCAGAAGAAAACAAAGAAGTGCTGCATAAACTAGTTTTGAAAGAAATAACTGGAGAGCAGCCATAGGAACCAGAAATAGAAGGTTAGACTTTTTTATTTTGGGGTAGTGCGAACACTAGTTCAATGCTTTCTACATTGCACAGTAATTTCTTATAAGGTCCCGGGTTACCCTTGTCTTTTCAATGCAACTTTTGTGATCAGATCACATAAGTAGCATTGAAAAGACAAGGGTAACCGGGGCCCTACACTACTAGTGCTAGATAATCCCAAATCAGCAAAACAAGCTGCTCTTCAAGCAACTCTTCATGGGAGAGCAAGTGCAAGACGTCAGTCTGTTCCCTTCCTTTCATTGATAATCCTCTGCTACCACCAACATCTCTCTGGGTGGTTCTCCTCACCAACCATGTTTAAAGTACAGCAGCGCTGGACAAATGGTCAATTAATGAACCCCCATGGTGAGTCTGAAGGACAGTCAGACGCAGGGAAGTTACTTTGTGTGTTGTTATGGTTTTTCTTGCTTGTACCGCTCCACTATTTACTCATCACTCGTCATTTAGCAGTGCACAACAGCTTGCTCTCGGATGCCCTCAGGTTTGGAAGCAGATATTGGAGCTTGAACCCACTACCTTCCCAGCTGGGAGTAGCTACTATCAGATGGTATCCTGCCCCCATGTTTAAAGTGGAAACAGTATATTTTTGGAATACATCTGGTCTTGAAAAAGAGGGAAATTTCATTTGGTCTATTTCTCCTGGCAGGGGAATAAATGCATAATTAAAAATACAGGAACATACACACACACCCACACACACATTCACATACACTAGTACACATACGCACACACACACACACATGCATGCAAAAATGCACAACCATGCACGCAGGCAGGCGGGCAGGAACACACACACACACACACACACACTCACACAAACACGCACACATGGGGCCAGTGGTGTTGTGGTGTACGATGTTCTTACTCAGCAGTGATCATAAAATTAAAACAAACAGATAAGAAGGTCTTTAAACTTCTTTAAAAATCTACTGGCAGCAAACCCAGCATGAGAGAGGTAGAAGGATTGAAAGAGGAAGAGAAGATAGTTGGGGGACTACCAATTGGGGGACAGATAATGAGAGTAGACAAGACAAATGTTGTTTGGCAGAAAGTAAGTAACGCAGTGGAGATTGAAATTATGTTAATATTGATTCTGGAGCGATTAGCGGATAGACGGATGGAGGATAAGAACGGGACAGACATGGTTTTGGCCCAAAGTGTATATATATATTTTAAATATATGTATATATATATATATATATATATATATATATATATATATATATATATATATATATATATATTTATATATTATATATTTATATATATATTTATACATATATATATATACTTTATATATATATATATATATATATATATATATATATATATATATATATATATATATAAAATTATGCGATACATGACTCACACTCAAAGGGAATGTTTCATATAGCAATGTGCTGCAGAAACATTTTTTTCTTTTTCCCACATATTATATAAGCTTTTCTGTTACACAGTAGCTTACTCAATGCAGATGTATTTCTATAGTAGGAAAATCACTATCAATCAATTAAAAAAGAAAAACCAGAAACTAGTAGTCTTCCTGTCTCCCTTCTATCCTCCATTCCTCCCTTCCCTAGCATCCTCTCCACTCGCTCATTCCCTCCCTCTGTCCATTACTCCCCTCCCCCCCCATCCCCATGCCTACATCCCTTCCTCCCCCTCTCTCCTCTTCCTTCATTCTTCCTCCCTCCCTCCCTCACTCCTTCCCTCCCCCTCTCCCCCTTCACTCTTTCCCTTTTCCTTCCTCTTATCCCTTCCCTCCCTCTCCCTTCGTCCCCTTCCTCTATTCCTCTATTCCCAACAATCCTTTCCATCCTTCTGACCTTTTTCCCCACATCATCTCTCTCACTCCCCACCTCTCTGTATATCTCTCTGTCTCTCACCCCCCCCCCCCCCCTCTCTCCTCCATGGTGCCTGAGCAGCTTCCCTCTACATTCCCAGGAGGCGTGTGGGCCCCTAATGGCCCTAGTCATTGGAGCCCTTCTCCATCCAGGTCAAGTGCAGCCTTGTTTGTCAGTTTACACAAAAGTATTTTCTGTATTTTTGTCCCCCCCCCCCAAGCACACACCCAGACTGTTTGTGAGTGTGTGTGTGTATGTACGTATGCATGTATGTGTGTATTTCTGAAGATCTTCTGTATGGTTATTTTAATCACGCGATAACCTTATTGACTTTAAAAGGACAGGATTCACAAGTTCCAGGATGAGCTGTTATTTAAACGTCATGTCATCCCAGTTTAAGTCAATCATGCTGTGTGTATGTATGGTTGACTGAGGGTGTGTATAGAGAAAGAGAGCAAACATATAAAGAATGGGTTCACAGATTGTTAATACTTCACGTTGACTATAAGATGAGGTGAGAGAAGTGAAATAAGACAAGATGGGATAAGAAGTTAGCTAAATAGCTAGATATTCAGCAAGCTTCATTTTAATGTCAATAGACCAAGTCACATAGAAAGGCTAACATATAAGCATATAGATAAGCATATAGATATGGAGCAACCGAAAGAGAAATAAAGACAGACAGGTAGAGACAGACAGACAGTGAGAGAGAGGGGAAGAGAGGGGAAGAGAGTGAGTGCGAGCACGAGAAAGAAAGTCAAAATGATTACAACAATCACAGTCATGACATCTCTATAAGATCAAGGCATAGGAGTTACATTTGACAAAAATTTAGCATTCAATTTACAAAAGCTACAAAGTTTGGAAATTTCATACAAACTAGTAAAACATTATACGTATGTGTCAGCACTGGACAAACGAAAATGGAAATGAACACTTTTGGTTACACATTCTCGTCACCGCTAACAGCTGTAGATAGAGACAGCCATTTTCTGAGTGCATTGCTGTTCCTATAGATTGTGACTGACTGGATCCCATACTGGCCCTATCATGGATGAGACAGAGAGGGAGAGGTGTGAGAGAGAGAGAGAGAGAGAGAGAGAGAGAGAGAGAGAGAGAGAGAGAGAGAGAGAGAGAGAGAGAGAGAGAGGTGAAAGATGGGGGGGGGTGGAGGGTAAGAGAAAAATAGAGGTGTGAGAGAGGGGACAGAGAGGGCAAATGGAGAGAAAGTTCAGGGAGGGACAGACATATTGAGAGAGAGAGAGAGAGAGAGAGAGAGAGAGAGAGAGAGAGAGAGAGAGAGAGAGAGAGAGAGAGAGAGAGAGAGAGGAGAGAGAGAGAGAGAGAGAGAGAGAGAGAGAGAGAGAGAGAGCGCTTTAGTGCATCGTAAGTGCTATGCTAGTCCGAGAGAAGGGGGGGTTGTCTTGTCATTTGTGTCTCAAACAAAGCAGATAGAACTACTAATGGCATGGGCTTCTTCTAATGGCATGCACAAATACAGTCAGCATGTGTGGGTTGTGTGTGTGTGTGTGTGTGTGTGTGTGTGTGTGTGTGTGTGTGTGTGTGTGTGTGTGTGTGTGTGTGTGTGTGTGCGCATACTATACAAGCTACAGGGAAAACATTTTTAGATCTGCTTTATACCAGTATTCAATCACTGTTTTATGTTGCCTTGCACTCTCTCTATTTCTCCACTCTCTCGCTCTTTTCCCATGCTTATACTAATTTCAAGATCATAAAGGATCAGGGACGATGCGTTGATCGAATATACAATTTCCCCTTTTCGCAGTGTACCTGGACGCACTGCAAAGCCACCCGCACAAAATCTCCCACCAAATTGAGGTCATGGATAATGCAGAATTTTCTCATTCGTTTTCATGAATTTGTGATATTTTACAAACCAAGTGCTCAAAGGTGACTGCCAATCCCAGTGTGAATTAAATCAATCATTATTCATTACCAACGCTATGATTCACAGTGTGATACGTTCCATCCTTCTGACATGGCAAGAACTATCGGTGTAATCATCTAGGATAATTCTAGGTGGAAAAAAACAAACCATTAAAACCCACAAAGGACACCAATCTCTACATCTTTGGAGAGACAATCCACAATCCACAATTTGTATTTGTTTTGTTCTAGGTTTCATTTTACATGCTCATGACAATTTCTTTTATTTTATGGCACTTTTCCCCTTGCTGGTATAATGGGCTGTTCTTTACTGTTGACCAGTGGTGGCAAAAGTACACACATTCTTTACTCAAGTAGAAGTACAGATACTTGAGTAAAAAAGGGTTTAAGTAGAAGTACTATTTCAACTTCTTTACTTGAGTAAAAGTGGAAAAGTACAGGCTCTGAAATGTACTCAAATATAAAAGTAAAAAGTAGCCCTCGACATTGCTACCGGCTGTTTCTGTGCAAAGCTAACTGAACCGTATGCCATATTAATATGATTTGAAGACTGTTAAAGTTAAACCATTCTAACTTCAAATGAAATAAACAATATACAGAAAATAATGACCATTAACTTTGCTCCAATGTGCAAGTTTACACTACTAGTTCTCCCATAGACGCCATTTCTCCACAGTGGAGTCTCACTCTCGTCTCCGTCTTTTACGTAGTTTTCGTCTTGTTACGAGTCTGTTTTGACAATGTAAGGAGTAGAAAGTACAGATATGTGTGTGAAAATGTAGGGAGCAAAAGTATGTTGTCAGAAAAATAAATACTAAAGTAAAGTACAGCTACCTGAAAACTGTACTTTAGTACAGTAACAAAGTATTAGTACTTTGTTACTTCCCACCTCTGCGGTTGACTGCTTATTAGCCCTATATGTGTTATCTCTTACTGTTTGTACCTTGTCTGTAGCTTTATCGTGGAAAACACTTTGCTACATGTATGAAAATCAGGTTTCTAATTATTACCATGAAAAGCCCTTTGTCACGCCGTCCACTTCCTCCACCTAGCGGGCGCCGGCTGCCACTTTTCCACGTGCTCCTCTGTCCACACACCTGCCGGCAATCTCCAATCAACGCTCCCTATTTCAGCCGTGGATAGTAGCCGTGGATAGCAGCCGGCGCTAGTTCGTTGTTTACGCTACTGTGTTAGTATCCGCGTTCCCAGCTCTGCATGCTTGCCCTTTTCCCGTTACCTGCCCGTAACTTGTTCTCTCCCTGTGCTCAGCTGTCCGGCTGATTTCCTGCCCGTTGCCGAGCCCCTGCCTGCCTGACCGTTGCCGAGCCCTTGCCTTCCTGACCACTTGTCTGTTGCCGAACCCTTGCCTGTCTGACCACGGTTTGCCTAACCCCCGGCTTGTCTATACTCGCCCCCAATAAACTCCCTTGAACGTCTCCGCCTCTCTGTGTCGTGCGTTTGGGTCCCCTCGTTCTGTTCTCCTTAACACCTTTCTAGACCCTTGAAGAGGTATTTCGGTTGCATGTTCACGTGAACAGCAGCAAACACTAAAAACACGATCTGGAATGGCAAGTCCCTACTCGCAAATATGTACTGTGTATTTTTGCAAACAAACAATTTCAATGTTTAAATATTATTATCCTTAACACTGTTGACGAAAGGTGTTTTTATGACTGGGCTGGAGGCTATACAAATGAACATGAAGACATCTTGCAGATCTGTTGATTGAAGTGCAAATATACTGGGGGTGAACAAATATTTGTAACAAAGAATGTTCTTGTATAGTGGCTAGATAGGAGCTGTTTAGTTCAGGGATCTGCTTGCACATTGTAGCAAGTATATGCTGTATGTATATACTGTAGGTTTGGCATTGGCATCCATTGTTAATGGTTATTATGGAATTCTGAACTAATTTGAAGTTTTAAATGGAGATGTGGATATTTGGCTTATGCAACAAGACTGAACAATGGTTTGTGGTTGATACATTTGTGTATGTCTATGTTCCCTATACTGTATCTGCATCCTTGTGTGTGTGTGTGTGTGTGTGTGTGTGTGTGTGTGTGTGTGTGTGTGTGTGTGTGTGTGTGTGTGTGTGTGGTGTGCGCATGTGTGCATGTAACCGATACTATTGAAAAACTAATTAATAACCAGAATCATCAAACATCAAGCACACTAGGTTAAGATATGTTTAATGTCCCCCTGACTAAATATCTGTCTTTAATTTAGAGCATGTGTGAGTGCCACACACGCATGCTGTTTTCAGTAGCTAAATATAGAGGCTACATCTGTGGAAATAGTGACTTGCTTTTCCAGATCTAGTTTTGTATTTGAGTGTTTTAACATATGAACAGTGTGCCCACCACCACTAACCTCTTTATGGAAGTCCTCCAAAACCTAGTAACTGTGTGTAGATGTACTTTTATCACCAGTAAACCTGTAATGAACAATAGTGTTTAACACCTGCATCATTTCATTTTCCCATATCAATCTCAACCTCAATAAATAAACTGACATCCGAACTCCACTATTTTAAACATAAAATCTAAACTAATCCGTTCTTAACTGCCTAAATGTGATCATATGTAACAACTCACAACCATTCCTAAACGTAAACGCAACCATAAGTAACCGTAAAGTTTCTAAACATATATCTGTATAATTTCTGTCTATTCAGTGGCAGTGTTACAAATTAACAAACAGCACCATCTACTGGCGTGCACGTAAATCAAATACAATTGTCTGCCATTCTCACAGCGACAAAACAAAGTTTAACTTCGGCGTTTATCACATCGGGCTAATGGTAGGGGTGAATACAGGCTTATCTCTTGCCATTAATAATAGGCACTGGCATGGCACGCTTACGACCCCGGCTACCTTCTATTGATTGCCATTGTGCTTACTGCAGCCAGTTCCAAGCTCTTGTTAATACTATTAGCAATATTCGGATATTAACCACATATTAGGGGGTTTCCTCCTGACTTAATGAAGAAATCATAATGAGAGCCATTGAAAGTAATCTGTTACACACATCTCTAAAGTATATTTCTGTCTCAAAGCAGATTACAAACTATCACAAACTACATATGAAATGCGCGCAGATACTGAAATACATATGCCTCAAATTCATCAGGTTTTGGGCAAGGCAAGCCCACCTGCCGAGCGCTTTTTGATCATACCATAATGCACGTGCTTGCCATTGGGTTTTGATGCTGGCTGTCGCAACATGGGAAGGTTTCTGTAATAGCCAATAGCGCCCTAAAATCAAGAGTCAAGTGTATAATTTCGGGAGCGAACGTTGCCTTGATCCACTTGCAGTTGGTTCGCGAAATGTACTGACATGACCAGGCCCAATCGTGTCCAATGCGGTCGAATGACAGCTAGGCGAAAGGGCTTATGGGAAATATAGTCACACCTGCTCCAACCAAGACGGCGAATAGTAGAGGCGAACTACATATCCCAAAATACAATATTTGTTATCGTGGTCCGTGAGGGAGGAAGAGGAGAGAATCACGTCTGCGGACTTGAGGCTACGCTGTTGGAAAAATGGTAAGAGCGTAAACCTTAAGCAGTTCTTAAAAAAAATAAACGACGCAGTTTTTGTGACATTTGTATTAGTGTACGAACTATAAGGCGAATTTCGTGAATCAGTGACACACCCCGAGTGGATTGCTAACGGGTAAATATGTTAACAAATAAAGATAGTGGCTAGGGACTAAGCTAGCAAACAAGCCACTTTAGCTAATTAAATATTGCATCAGTAAAAATAGAAAATAATGAATAGATTGCCATTTGTAACGCCCTATTGTGTTTACACCACCGTCATAGTGTTGTCCATCCTTTGGCATATGATTGTTGAGTTGTAGATTAACTTTGGTTGCGTTGTGTTGCTGGTATGCTGGTCCCTACACCCCTCCGCCCCCATCCCCATCCCCTTTACGGGAACCTTATGGGTTGTGAAAAGGGACAGTACAAGTGAGATTAGGTCCTCCTGGCTAGTTTTATTGGTCCAGTCGGATGACAATCAGCATGCCTTTCTGTTTACATCACCACGAATGTGTCACCCCGGTTAATGTTGCGCGTTATAAAACGCCCACTATCCCTTTCCCCCTGATTATCTCATCTAATCGTCCAGACTCTGTTCAAGGAAATATACTTTGAACTTGATCTACTTGAACACTTGTGAGAAGAGCATATACGGTGCTGTCAAACTATGCAGCAAAGTTTTAGATTTTGATTCTCACGTTTTGAGGCTGTATACTTACACATTATTGATTAGCCTATTTAATTCTCTGTAGTGGCTTGATTTCACTGGGCACCAAATCAGTATCCATTCTATTCCATAACAAAACCCAGACTTGTATTTTCATTAAACCAAAATGTCATTTTATAAGCAATTAAGCCTACCATTCCCCTTGTCAACTGAAAGATAATTGGTTTGGTTTGAATTTGCTACAGCTGCAAGACAGTAAACATGTTTTGCATCCTGTTATAAAGTTGTCACTGAATTTCCAGGTTATGAATTTGGTGCTATTGTGCAGTTAAATCGAAGCGTGGCTTGGCTCTAACCTAGCTGGCATAGCCCATATATATTTTCCCCTTCCTCTCATTTCCTGTCTGAAAGAGTGTGCTGCCTGCTATCAGACAAGAGTAGCAGATTCCTCTAAAATGAAAACATATTTACTAACTGAAAAATGGAACCTATCGCTGCTGGGATTGCCAGGAAGCAACATCTTCATTTTTAATAGTTCACCCAGACGGTTACTGCCACAATTCAGACCTTTCTCATTTGCTTGTGCCAAAAGCTTGTCTTGTTTTTGTAGTTTTTGGAGTTATTTTCCACGTCTGCTGTTAGTGTGTTGGCCCCAGTCGTGGTCTCTCGCTCTAACCCTGACATTGTTTTTCCCCTGTCATCTTATTCCTCTCCTATCTCCGTTTCTGCCTCTCTTGCTCACACTATCTCTGTCTGTCTCTCTCTATCTCTCTCTCCCGCGGTCTCTCTCCCCCTTTTGCCCATACCCCCCCCCCCCCCCCAACTCCCTTTTTTACAGCTCCTCTTTTACCAACCCCAGTCTCCAGACCTATATGTGCATCTATCTGCCTGCTGCTAACGTGCTAGCATCTCTGTGTATTGAGGCGAATGAGCAGCACAGCTAGCAAGCTTACTCGCTTCATCGATCACAAGATATCCAGGAAAGAACACCACGGTCCCCGCCACCACTCCCCCAGTGCAACGGTGAGACCTTGACATGAATCACAGCAAAGTTGCTTTGTTGATGACATTTGTTTATGTAGTACAGTACTACAGTAACTGTACTAGTACAGTAAGTATTGAAGTGATAAAGGAAGAAGAAGAGACAACTTATTTAGTTATATGGCCAGCCTCATAAGTATTAATAGGCTCTGGATTGTCTATAGTTGTCTGGTCAAAAGGAAAGGAAAACATTAGTTTTTCACCTAGGACCCTATTTGCAGATGATTTTGGGTCTAAGGGACTAATGTGGACAGCAAATTTAGAAACTGGTCCAGTATTGTGCGAGAACGCTGCAGCCGAAATCCTCGAAAACGGGCTGCAATGTAATCCATTGGGGCAATTACGCCCCTTCAATATACGTCCTCTAGTGTGCTTATTTTTGTCACTGAAAGGCTCAGATTATATTCTAACATTATGGAAAGGATCCCTACAGAGATTACAGCTTGTTACCTTACCTTTTGCTTGCCCACGGTCTGTTTGTCATTTTGTCCTATGAAGTCTCGCTCAATGAGAAGTCAGGGTTGTGTCTATGTTGGTTTTGCTGTGAGAAGTTCCTTTTTTAAATCAGGACAGCTGTTTCCTACTTTCATCTGTGTTTAAGCAAGAGTGGCTGCAGTGAACTGACCTCCAACCCTGTCTGTTCATCTCCTCTCCTCCATCAGACTTCATAGTGTTTCATCACTCTTTCACGGTTCTATCAAACTGTTCATCCATCCATCGACCCTTCCTTCCAACCCTCTGTCCTTTGGCCAGTCAGAGCAGGATGGAGGCCTCCTTTGGCCCTACCTTCTCAACTGTGGCCGCAGGTGCTAAAGGTAGCACACACACGCACACACACATAGGTCTGTATTTGTTTTAACAAGACATTGTACGGGATCTCCTGCATGTCGTTGTGTCTGAAGCTTGCGGTTGCTCTGAGAGTTGTGTAGTTGAGTTGTGTGTCATTGTGTTTTTGCGTTTGTTTGTTCAGCGGAGGGGTCCAGTAACTACAAGCAGCACAGGAGAACCCCCTCCTCCTCTAGTACCCTGACCTACTCCCCCCGCGACGACGACGACATGGTACACACACACACACACACACACACACACACACACACACACACACACACACACACACACACACACACACACACACACACACACACACACACACACACACATACACTCACATCTGTAATACAACTTTTGATGCATTCATAATTATGTATCTGTACTGCCTCATCTCCGCCAGCCTCCCATCGGGACGCCCCGCAGGTCAGACTCGGCCATCTCCATACGTTCTCTGCATTCTGAGTCCAACATGTCCCTGCGATCCACCTTCTCCCTGCATGAAGAGGAGGAGGACACGGTACCGTATTAGTTATAGTAGAGATCATTATAACGTCATCATGTATAATATTTATGTTGTTATGATGGCACGCCAACGTCAACACATAGACCGAGCTGAGGAACACACAACACGTCAATAGATTGTACACATGACTGACGAACAGGGGTACACAAGCTTGTCTGTACGTATGTGTGTGTGCAGGAGCCACAGGTGTTTGCGGAGCAGCCATCGGTGAAGCTGTGTTGCCAGCTGTGTTGTAACGTCTTCAAAGACCCAGTCATCACCACGTGTGGGGTGAGAGTCTCATCTCCTCCCCTTGTCTGCTCCACTGGTCTCCCCCTCCTCACACTTGTCTCCTCCTCTCCTCTCTTCTCTCTCCTGTCTCATCTCCTCCCCTTCACTCGTCTCTCCTCTCTCTCCTCCTCCCCTCTTGTCTCCTCCTCTCTCATCTTCTCATCTCCTCCTCCCCTCACTCGTCTGTCCTCCTCTCCTTTCTCCTCCCCTTATCTCATCTCCTCCTCCCCACTCTTCTCCTTTTCCCCTCACCCATTTCCTTCACATCTCACTCATCTCCTCCTCCCCTATCATGGTGCCTGGCCTCCTCTACTCTCCCTCCCCTGACCGGCTCTGCCCTTTCTCTTGTCTCTTCCCCACCCCTGTCTGATTCACTGTTGCCTATCTCTACTAGCCCCCTCTCTCTGTTCTTTGTTATATTGAGTTGCCCATGCCTGCTTCCCGGGCCTTTGTCTTCCGCTGGCTGTAGGGCTACACTGTCTATTTCGTCATTATTTTCTTCTAAAGATCTAGTCCAGAGGCCTTGTTTTTGCGTCAACAACGTATGTTTCAATTGCTGTGGTTATTTTTAATGGAGATGTCAATGTGTCCCTTTCTGCTCCACAGCACACCTTCTGCAGAAGATGCGCCTTGACTTCAGGTGAGGGTCTGTCCAGAGGGGTGGAGCTAACCTTTAAACAGGTTTCTCTGAAGGGAAAACACACAGCACCCTAAGACATCTGAAGTTATTCCTCACCCTCTAGTGACCACCATCTCATACACAGTAGTGATTAATTAGCACCATATTTATGCAGCTCCCAGTAAAATTTGAACACGGGTTTCATGTCCCACAGAGTGGGACTTTATTGTGGAGAAAACAGAACGAATACCTCACATATGTAATTTTACCGCTACTTCTTGCACCTCCAAGATTTTGTTACTACAATTTTGTGTGATAACTCATAAAATCAAGGCGGGTGTGATAGACCTTTGATTAGTATTCCTGATTTCCCATCTCCATCGAGACCCACTGGTCTTAATTTATAGTACGCTCAGTATCCAAACTGAAACACTGCAAATGTGATCTTCGGCCTTGGCCAAATCAACTCCTTTTGAAGTATGCTTCCCGTCTAAAGCGTCTGTGTCCCCGTGTGTCGTCCCCTCCAGATAAATGTCCGGTGGACACGGCCAAGCTGACCGTGGTGGTCAACAACATCGCCGTGGCCGAGCAGATCGGCGAGCTCTTCATTCACTGCAAGTACGGCTGCCGTGCCACGCCGGCTGGCGCCACAGCTGGGGGAGGGGCCGCGGTGGTGGGCACGGGGGTCGCAGCACCCGGGGCCGCCACCGTGGCTGTCACCGCCATCACCACCGTGGCGGGAAAACCGGGCGCGTACGAGGTGGACCCCCTCGGCTGCCCCTTCACCATCAAGCTCACCTCACGCATGTAAGGACCTTGGGGTAGGGTAGAGCAGAGGAGGGTTTAGAAATGTAGAGTAGATTAGGGTATAAAAGAGTAGGGTAGGGTAGTGTAGAGCAGTGTAGGGTAGAGTTTAGAAGTGTAGTGTAGGGTAGAGTAGCTTTGGGTGTAGTAGAGTAGTGTAGGGTAAGGAAGAGTAACCTTTTCCATCAACTTGCGTAGGGCTTGCAAACTTGAGTTGCAGAAGATTTTGTGCTTTCTCTAGAGCCCAGCGTGTGCCAAAACGCATGCAGTAATCTTAATCTACGCGGAACAACTTTCAGTGAAACCAGTATGTTTGAGGCGCTACCCATACCTGCTCATTAATGACATGCATCTAATCAGTAACACATAACATAGGAGAACCGCTCTGACATCCATTTATCAGGGCTCGATCATGAATGTTTACATGGGAACAATGGGTTGAATGACTACAGTATTAAAGTTGTATTCAAACAAACATGCGGATAACGTTCTCCTCGCTCCTGCAGGGAGCATGAGGTGAGCTGTGACTACAGGCCGGTGCGTTGCCCTAACAACCCGTCCTGCCCCCCGCTGCTCACCAAACACCTGGAGGCCCACCTCAAAGAGTGTGAGCACATCAAGTGTCCTCACTCCAAATATGGGTAGGTTTATACAAACACACACTCACTTACCCACTTATTACTTTATGTTGAGGGGAATCCCTACGAGTGCACCCCTCACTGCGGCTTGTTTTCCCGGAGCGGCTTATAGGTTGATTTTGCAAACACAAAGAAAAAAATCTGCTCCGTTCTCAGTGATTTGCGTTTGAGTGTTTAAACATGAAGTTCCTAATGCCGTCACGATGTTAAGCCCATATGCTCATTTACATTAGAGGTTTGCGAGTAAAAGATAACCTCGTAAAGAAATAAACATTGGCTTCACTTCATAACAGACTAAAAAAACAAGGAAGACACAATGTGCTCTCCAAGAACGATGGATGCGTAGTAAGATGCGCTGTTAGATTAAGATAAACTTAATCATCACACAGGGCGGACAATTTGGCTTGGGGTTACACCCATGCTGTCTCTAACCTTATTCGCCTGATGTCTCCTCCATCTCCTCCCCACTCCAGCTGCACGTTCATTGGGAACCAGGACACCTACGAGACCCACCTGGAGGTGTGCAAGTTTGAGGGCCTCAAGGAGTTCCTGCAGCAAACCGATGACAGGTGTTGCATCCCTCCTAACTAGTCTACACACGGACAAACACACATAAGGTCTGGGCCTTTGGACGAATACATCGCAAATCGGCAATGGTGTATTTTATTTTGCCGAATGTAGCAAAGGGGTAAAATAAACACTTAGGAAATGGGATGGACTCCAACGTGTGAACAGCTTGTACAGTCATCGTAAATAAGGAACTTTTAAAAATGTCTGATATGACTAATAAATTACATCATCCTTCTTTTGTGAAAACTTTGACCGACGCAACATTTTTTGATTAACTTTTTGCTAAGATATCATTACATTTGTGCTCTTCATGTTAGCGGCGAAAAACAAAATGTGTTATGGGATAACACCAGGCATTTTCTTTCATTCCGGTTCATGTTCACCCTATGTGTCTTATGACCTGTGTGACCTTTGACCTCCTGGTTAGGTTTCATGAGATGCAGCTGACGCTCTCCCAGAAGGACCAGGATATCGCCTTCCTGCGCTCCATGCTGGGCAAACTCTCTGAGAAACTGGACCAGCTGGAGAAGAACCTGGAGCTCAAGTTTGGTGAGCTAGACCGACATGCTCCTAACATATGACACATGCACGCCACGCCACGCATGCACACACACACACACACACACTCTCTTATATGCGCACATAAACAGATGCACGCACACACTTGCACACAGTCACACACCATACATATATATCCATATCTCAGCCCTAAAAGTGAAAGGTTAGCCCCTGTGGTGTGTGTGTGCATGCGCTGTGTGTTGTAATCTATTTATATTGTGTGTTGTAGACGTGCTAGATGAGAATCAGAGTAAGCTGAGTGAGGACTTGATGGAGTTCCGTAGAGATGCCTCCATGCTTAACGTAAGTCAAACAGAAAGAGATATGTCTTGCTGTTTCTCCTATCCAACCCTCTCCCTCCCTCTCTTTTAAGTGTTTCTCATTTACGTTCCTTAAAACTACATTTAGATAGAGGGGTGGATATTTTATTAAACCTCGACGGAAATGGAAGAGCATACACATTCACAAGACGGAGAAGAGTTAGAACGCAGAATAGATGGCTAAAAAACTAGGTAAAACACAGGTATTGATTAGAAGTTATAGTAGGAAAAAAAGTAAAAGAAATCAGTCACTGCAAATTATTGCTAAATGGTTGTTAAAGACGAGCTACAAGTCCGACCTAAGACTTTAGCTATGATTATATTTGCTCAAAGATTCTGTATTGCCACAGCATAGTTCAAAAATCATATGATATTCAGGGGTCATAATTGTCTTTTTATATGTGCATGTGTTTCGACGTTCAATAAAACAACAGGAATCCTGGATTGGCACAGCAAGGGTCAGGAAATCGTCCTTTCTCAACTTGAGGGAATAATTAGTGTCGATTACATGAATGAGGTCTGCGGTTATATAACCTCTTCTTTTCCCTTCCTCTGTCATGTCGCTCCACTGCAGGACGAGTTGTCCCATATCAACGCCAGGCTCAACATGGGCATCCTGGGCTGTGAGTAGTTCTCCGCTTGTCCTTCACTGCACCTCCTCCTGTTGGGCTGAACACATGTTTAGCCAGAGGCCAGATGGCTTCGGAGGTTTTATTTCAATATGTCTTTCTTTTTGTGCATATCTATATCCCTGCCTCACACCTCTTTCTACATTACTTTATTTGTATCGTTCAGCTGTCTCTTCCCCTGTCCGTCTGCTGTCTCTCTTTCTCCGTCTGTGTTCAGTCTCTTTCTCTCTTCTTGTCCCTACTTCTCTCTTTCATTCTGCTTTACTGTTTATCTTTGTCTCCTCCTTTAATCTCACAAACGAAAGAAGAATCAATGCTGGCTGCTTTTCTTTTTTTTTAAGCTGGCTTCAGCTCTATTTAAAACATGACAGATCAAGTGTTCTTGATTACATACAAAATAGGTAGGGTAACAAGAAATATATTTAAATAATTTGCACACATTGTATGAACGTTTTTTTCACCTGCCCATCCCTGTGCGTAGCCTACGACCCCCAGCAGATCTTCAAGTGTAAGGGAACCTTCGTGGGCCACCAGGGGCCCGTATGGTGCCTCTGTGTCTACTCCACCGGAGACCTGCTCTTCTCTGGCTCCTCAGACAAGACCATCAAGGTGACACACTCACACTACATCACAACACACACACACACACACACACACACACACACACACACACACACACACACACACACACACACACACACACACACACACACACACACTACTACTACTCACTCTACTAACTTCTCACTACAAACAATATAAAACACAGGCTCCAAACACACAACATCCGGCTATTTAACTTTTGAGGACCATATATATGTGGCCCGAATATCAACCTCACTTCCTGTGCGTGTGTGTCTCTCTCTGGCAGGTGTGGGATACCTGCACTACATACAAGTGTCAGAAGACCTTAGAAGGTCACGACGGCATTGTCTTGGCGCTATGCATCCAGGGGTAAGAACACACACACACACACACGCACATGCATACCGTTGCATTGGTGTAATCTGGACCAGCCCCAGGGGCTACAATACATGGCGTTAACACAGCTAACAGAACAAACACGTCCCCCCCGGGTGGAGCTAGTGCATTGTAAATTCTCTGTTTCCATAGGAACCGGTTGTACAGCGGCTCTGCGGACTGCACCATCATAGTGAGTAACAATATGCTACCTGTTTGACTAAATAAAGAAGCATGGCTGTCCTGTGTTCCTCGTGTGCACACCTTATGGTATACTGTGTGTGTGTCCCTTCTGCATAGGTGTGGGACATCCAGACATTGCAGAAGGTGAATACGATCCGGGCCCATGACAATCCTGTGTGCACGTTAGTCTCCTCCCACAACATGCTGTTCAGTGGCTCCCTCAAGGCCATCAAGGTACACACACACACACACACCTTCCATCCCAAATGTCAACTGTGCAAATTAAATATAGGCTGCTTTGGATAAAATGGTCTGCTAAATGTCTAAAATGTTTCTTCGTAGTGTTGTGTCCATTGGTATCTTTGCCCTATATATTCAGTTTAAAGGTGGTTTAATTCAGCAGGCTGTGGTAGCTCTATGAATAGCGGCTAGGCTCACAATAGCCCGCTCTTTATGTATATAAATATATAATGCTAATAGAAAACGGACTTGGTACCACCTATAAAGAGGAGTCTGTCATTTGCAGAGGGAGTAAAGGCTAGTTCGTGTGTGTGTGTGTGTGTGTGTGTGTGTGAACGAATAAAAGACTGTTTGGAAGCCTGTGTAGACTGGCTGTAGCCTCGTCTTTGTTGCCATGGTTTCGGGCTAGACAGGAAGCAAAGGAGGCGGGGGGGGGGGGTGGTGATGTCAGAACTTTGACGCAGGGACTTAACTCTCATACACATCGTTCTCCACTCCTCTCTTTCTCTCTCTCTCTCTTTCAAATCCGCTTGTAGTCGTGTGTGTGTGTGTGTGTGTGTGTGTGTGTGTGTGTGTGTGTGTGTGTGTGTGTGTGTGTGTGTGTGTGTGTGTGTGTGTGTGTGTGTGTGTGTGTGTGTGTGTGTGTGTGTGTGTGTGTGTGTGTGTGTGGCCACACACTGGTTTTCTCAAGAGACATTGTGTCATTTTGGACTATTTCCATCTCCCCTATTTGTACAGGGATTATTTGTAGGGTACTGGTAGAAGTTTTGAAGTCTGTGTTTTGTTATAATTTTACCGGCTTTTTCTCTGGAAACCCAACAGTGCTTCTTTTGGTCTAGTCATGAAGTAGCAAGGAATTAGTTAGGCAACCATCTGAACAGTGTGGAAACAGCATTTCACTATTTCCTGCGTATTTGGCCCAATATCACTTGGGTCATAAATAAATTGCTTCAGTTCATAAATAGATTGCTTCATTCATACTTAACTAATTAAATGCGGTTAGTCCATTACCAAATGTATTTGTTGATGGGTAAGTATTGATATTAAGCCAATTATGCTTAAAGGGTAAAATATTGTTATAACACATTGAAGCGTGTTAAACATGTCATCCATCCCCAACTCTCCCAGTCCTCAACAGGTAGACCCGAACAAACTGTCACAGATGGTTGATCAATGATAGAAGTAGCATTTATACCGGTATCGTGCACAAAAATAAATCAAAACCCTCTCCTCTACTATTTAGCAGACACTTGTATCCACAGCAACTTAGTGTTTTTGTTTTAGGATACATGTCGTTAAGGAGTAGGTGGGGGCTTTAGGAATCTTGCTCAAGCACATTGGGGATTGAAGCCAGCATCTTTCCAACCACAACCAATATTACGCTGTTAAGGCATTTGTATCAGAACTAAAGTCTGACTCCTTGTGTATTTCTGTGTTTGTATTATATGTGTGTGTGTGTGTGTGTGTGTGTGTATGTTTGTGGCTGTGGGTGTGCGTGTAGGTGTGGGACATCGTGGGCACAGAGCTGAAGCTGAAGAAAGAGCTGACGGGTCTGAACCACTGGGTCAGAGCACTGGTGGCTTCCCAGAACCACCTGTACAGCGGGTCCTACCAGACCATCAAGGTAGCCAGTCCATCCTGTGTGTGTGTGTGTGTGTGTGTGTGTGTGTGTGTGTGTGTGTGGATCCCTTGGGTTTGTTCCTTGATGTATCATTTATATCCCTTGCTCTCTCACTTTGTCTCCCCCTCCCTCCCTACCTGTCTCTTTCACCTCTCTCAATCTTTCTTTCTTTCTTTCTGTCTCTCACTATATCACTCTGTATCACTCTTTCTATGTCTCTCTCTCTTTCTTGCTATATCACTCTATCTCTCAGATCTGGGATATCCGCTCCCTGGAGTGTGTCCATGTGCTCCAGACCAGCGGGGGCAGTGTGTACTCCATCGCTGTCACCAACCACCACATCGTCTGCGGCACCTACGAGAACCTCATCCACGTACGGCACACCCCCACCCACACACACTATAGACACGCACACACTTGTTTGATCGCTTAAACTCTTTCCTCGCTGTCTTTCACTCTTATCAGTCCTGCTGTACCCTATTCACTACACAATATAATTCAAAGGGCTTTATTGGCATGGGAAACCTACCTTTACATTGCTACAGCACAAACAATAAAATAACAACTCATACAAATGTAAAGGATCAAAATTGCAATACAATAACTATGTACAAATGTATAAACAGTGAAAGGTTATACTCACTCTCTCTGCATCTGTGTGTGTGTGTGTCCCTCCCTCCTAGGTGTGGGACATAGACACTAAGGAGCAGGTGCGTACCCTGACGGGTCACGTGGGGACGGTGTACGCCCTGGCGGTCATCTCCACGCCGGACCAGACCAAGGTGTTCAGCGCCTCCTACGACCGCTCGCTGCGGGTGAGTCAACGTCTGCTGGGGTGTGTGTGTGTGTGTGTGTGTGTGTGTGTGTTGCAAGACAGTGAGAATATTATGTTGAAATAATAGGACAAGGTTGTGTAGCGCATGGATATTCACACAACATACCCAAATAGTGCTGTTATTTCTTGTGATCATTTGGTAAAACTGAGCTTTTTACATAGGGGACATACAAGAAAGATACAAAGGTTGATAAGGGTCTTTAAGGAACTGCTCTACAGCTGATCAGTGTCTTGAAATGATAATAATGTTGATGCAAAATTGGGGGAGATGTTTTGTTCTATACTGCATTACCATAGCTGGCCACCATTCCCAATTTGATGCTGGTCCAAGTTCTGGTGGACTTGGTTTACTGTACTGTGTGCATACTTGCTATACAAAAAACACTGTGTGTGTGTGTGTTAGGTGTGGAGCATGGACAACATGATCTGCACCCAGACCCTGCTGAGGCACCAGGGCAGTGTGACAGCACTGGCCGTCTCTAGGGGGCGCCTGTTCTCCGGGGCCGTGGACAGCACCGTGAAGGTGGGTTCTCCCCCTCCTTCTTTTGCGTCTCCTTTTTTTGTTCTCCTCCCTTTTCCCTTTGTGAGAAATGCATGATCCCATGAGGAGAGCCCATCCTCTGTGCGCATCATTGTTTATACTTTCTGCTGTGATACCCACATTTCCCAAAATGCCCAGTCTCTCTTTAGTGTATTCACTGTATGAGTTGTATTGATAAGGTGTTGCTCTCTCTCTCTCCCGCCAGGTGTGGACTTGTTAGAAGATCACATGTCCGTCTCCCCCCCCCCCCTCCCCCTCCCCCCGCGCCCTTCCCCACACTGACTTCCCACTCTGGTGGCGGACGGACCGGTCGATGCAGCTCTTTTATCAAAGTGTTTTATTAATGCAAACCAAACTTTTACACTCCTCGTTGGACCTCTTCGCCGGGAGTCACGGTCAAGTTCAAATGCTCCTGGACTTCTCGGCTCCCTCTGCTTGACGGAGGAAGAGATTGCTGCCGATGTTGATGATGATGATGATGATGAAGAGGGGGAGAAGAGCCGCCTTATGCTTGCACCAATCACCAGGCTGCGGGGAGCAGTGCCACCTTCTGAGTGGCCACCGATGCTGCTCCCAATCATAATGGAACGCAGACGAGATTACCGTTTCTTTTTTAAATATTGTTTAATGATTTTTGCAGACTGTTTGGGAGCTTGTGGTGGGGGAAACAAACTGCCACTGACCAAACACTACTGATGCCTGAACTGTAGGAAGAAAAAAACCCACAGTGCCAGTTTCACCTCAACGACGACTCGACTTTGGAGCAAACCCTAGACACACTGTCGGTATGCAGGGCCTTAACGGTCGCGGAAACGCCAGGATGGTTTACGTAAGACGGCACAATGTTGTGTCGGGTTGCCGGATCCATCTCAAATCTCCAAACGCTCCGTAACTTCCCACCACCTTCAAAGGAGTGCGAATGTTGATGAGAAGCGTTATGTGTTGGTGTCAGCAGTTGGCTGTGGTGATTCTGAGAGATGTCGCATCTCATTCTAAGGTGAGTTTGTTTGTATAGACAGTGACAGTCTCCAAGGGCTTCGAAGGCCCACCTTTAGACCACACCCCATTAACCCCTCAACGTGTTTTGAACTGCTTTTGTGGCGGTGAGGTCACAGGTCAGGAAGGGGAGAACCGATCAGAGTATTTCAGATTGCTACTTGCTCCCTGCATGGTTGTTTTTGCGGAGCCGGATCTAAATCGATACAGACTTCAGTAGGCTTGTGGAAAGCGGAAGAACAAAAGCCAATATCGACTCCTACATCTATTCTCACAGCTTTCCATTCAGGACTTTGCCTGTGGGTCTCTTGTGAAAATGGCCGCCTTCTAGAATGTTAAGCTAAGGGAACTATCTCTCGTATAACGGGGCGAACGGGCCTCCTAGGTTAACAGACTTTTGTAATAGTGCCATGATTTAGAGCTTGTTCCGCGCCATTTAAAAAAGAAACGTTTGTATAGTTCAAAATGACAGTGGTGGTGACATCAATATGCGCCTGGATGAGCGAATGTCGGAGAAGGATTGGACTGGGTGTGTGTGTGTGTGTCTTTCTCTGTTTGTCTTTTGCCAGCCTGTTAATGTTTGAGTGCCATATTCAGCGATGAAGAAGTCTGAAAGGAAAATGGCGACCGGTCCTTCTCTCCAAATCCTCTTCCTATGTCACCTCCCGGTCACATTCACCCCCACTGTGTGGAAAAAGGACTGACTGAGCGCCTCAGACTTAAGTCTCAGTGACTGAACACGCAGTGCTAGCAGATGCATTCACTGTTACTTAAAACTACCATATAGGTGATGGAAAAGGTTTACGTTAAGGGGATGTGGATATCATCATGGATCTTGCTGTTTGGGATGAAATTACAATTTTGTTCGGACACCAAATTATCTTGCTTTGCTCTGTTATCAGGTTTCATATGTGTAAAACGAGTTCAGTCAGAACCTCTTGTCAGTAGTGATGTCACAACTGACGGGGACTCAACTGTAACCTATTCAACGCATTTAAAATAAAAACAAAATCTTTGTAGACAATAGGTTTCCCAGCAAATTGACTAAAGAGAAATGCCCCGGTTTCAATGTAATACTATGTAAAGTGTCACATCATTAACTGCTTATGAGGTTAACAGGTCCATCAACTTGGCACAATCATGTGGTTATGTAAAGATGTTTTTTTTTGCAATTTCAACGGTTTGATTTTCTTACGTATATATACTCACTACAGACATGTGAGGGGGGGGGGGGGGGGGGGGGGGGTGGTGAGAAGATGTCCCACACTGATCATGCCATCATTCATTACTTTCATTGCACACTTGTAAGCCTGATTTGATCAACGATCAATAAATCTGTTGTACACTTTACACAAGCTTTTTGACTCTTTAAAAAAAGATGTATTTAAATGTATGCATTATATATTGGAGGTACACATTATTTTATAAGAGGCCAACCAGTAAAGCAATAGATTTATCGTTTTTGTCTGAATATGCACATGCTTCAGATGCTGTCCGTGCTATACTACAGTATCTCACAAAAGTGAGCACACCCCTCACATCTTTGTAAATATTTGAGTATATCTTTTCATGTGACAACATTGAAGAAATGACACTTTGCTACAATGTAAAGTAGTGAGTGTACAGCATGTATAACAGTGTAAATTTGCTGTCCCCTCAAAATAACTCAACACACAGCCATTAATGTCTAAACCGCCGGCAACAAAAGTGAGTACACCCCTAAGTGAAAATGTCCTAATTGGGCCCAATTAGCCATTTTCCCTCCCCAGTGTCATGTGACTTGTTAGTGTTACAAGGTCTCAGGTGTGAATGGGGAGCAGGTGTGTTAAATTTGGTGTCATCCTCTCACTCCCTCATACTGGTCACTGGAAGTTCAACATGGCACCTCATGGCAAAGAACTTGCTGAGGATCTGGAAAAAAAGAATTGTTCATAAAGATGGCCTGGGCTATAAGAAGATTGCCAAGACCCTGAAACTGAGCTGCAGCACGGTGGCCAAAACCATACAGCGGTTTAACAGGACAGGTTCCACTCAGAACAGGCCTCGCCATGGTTGACCAAAGAAGTTGAGTGCACGTGCTCAGCGTCATATCCAGAGGTTGTCTTTGGGAAATAGACGTATGAGTGCTGCCAGCATTGCTGCAGAGGTTGAAGGGGTGGGGGCTCAGCCTGTCAGTGCTCAGACCATACGCCGCACACTGCATCAAATTGGTCTGCATGGCTGTCGTCCCAGAAAGAATCCTCTTCTAAAGATGGTGCACAAGAAAGCCCGCAAACAGTTTGCTGAAGACAAGCAGACTAAGGACATGGATTACTGGAACCATGTCCTGTGGTCTGATGAGACCAAGGTAAACGTATTTGGTTCAGATGGTGTCAAGCGTGTGTCGCAGCAACCAGGTGAGGAGTACAAAGACAAGTGTGTCTTGCCTACAGTCAAGCATGGTGGTGGGAGTGTCATGGTCTGGGGCTGCATGAGTGCTGCCGGCACTGGGGAGATACAGTTCATTGAGGGAACCATGAATGCCAACATGTACTGTAACATACTGAAGCAGAGCATGATCCCCTCCCTTCGGAGACTGGGCTGCAGGGCAGTATTCCAACATAACGATCCCAAACACACCCCCAAGACGACCACTGCCTTGCTAAAGAAGCTGAGGGTAAAGGTGATGGACTGGCCAAGCATGTCTCCAGACCCAAACCCTATTGAGCATCTGTGGGGCATCCTCAAACGGAAGGTGGAGAAGTGCAAGATCTCTAACATCCACCAGCTCCGTGACGTCGTCATGGAGGAGTGGAAGAGGACTCCAGTGGCAACCTGTGAAGCTCTGGTGAACTCCATGCCCAAGAGGGTTAAGGCAGTGCTGGAAAATGATGGTGGCCACACAAAATATTAACACTTTGGGCCCAATTTGGACATTTTCACTTAGGGGTGTACTCACTTTTGTTGCCAGCGGTTTAGACATTAATGGCTGTGTGTTGAGTTATTTTGAGGGGACAGCAAATTTACACTGTTATACAAGCTGTACACTCACTACTTTACATTGTAGCAAAGTGTCATTTCTTCAGTGTTGTCACATGAAAAGATATACTCAAATATTTACAAAAATGTGAGGGGTGTGCTTACTTTTGTGAGATACTGTATATACTTTTAATATATACTATATATTATGTTTGTGTGTGTGTATACATATGTATAGATATAGATGGATAGATATTGACATATATGAAGGAGAAAGCTGTTTTTATATAGAACATTTATTTATTCAGAGCAGATGTCCATGAAATGCAGTCACTGCAAGCACATGACTGTCCATAATAGATTATACACACACACACACACTCACAGACACACACATTCAGGCACCATACAACAGAGCATTACATTCTCTTATACACACACAGCCACACACACATGCAAACACTTTCTCACACTGTCACTGCAGAGCATAGAAGACCCCAATCGGGTATCAGTTTGGAATGCGGACAAGCAAAAATTAAACCGCTTGGGGAAAAAAAGACAGACCTCTGCTCGACAACGCATTGACCATATGTATAGGGTATGTTTTTTACATGTTATCCCTTGTTTTCCTGCTTGGACTCAAACCCGTTCCCATGAACTTACTTTGAAATAATACTTAGGAGAGCCACATGGCGTGTGAAGACGTATTCAGACAAAATAAAAAAGATTGTGTTTTAGTTTCTGTATATAAAGAATACATTCACACACACACACACACACACACACACACACACACACACACACACACACACACACACACACACACACACACACACAATGGTGAGAGATTACACATTTTGTGTAGGATATGTGAGAGAGATAACCTGACCTTTAACCTGGCTCACTTCAATTCCCATATTGGAGTGAACAGGAACTTCCATAGAACAAGGGAAGTTGTTGTAATGTAAGGAACAGTCTCCTTCATCACCACATGGATGATGGGCGGTGGTGATTGAGATTTTTCGAAGATGTTGTGTGAGTGGGTGGGGGTCAAGGGGGCTGGTTAACAGCCACATGCAACGAATCCATCAATTGTTCTATTCTGATTGGTTCCAAGTGATGACCAGAAAGAGAATTAGAACAAACATTCACCAGAGTTGTTATAGGACTTAGTGTGTGTGTGTGTTAGGTGGAATTTTGTTGGATTAGATCAATTGATATTGGAAGATTTTGAAATCCACATTTATTCCGGGACGTTCGCTAGCATAGCTGAACACTGAACACAACAGACCAGCTTGACAGAAACAAAACCAAACAAAAGATTGACAACCCAAATAAATGTTTACAAACCCCTTCAGCAAACGTACCCCATTTCTTCCTCTGTGGTCATAACACAAAAAAGACAAGGCAAGGCACATGTTTAAAAGAAAAATAATATTGCACAATCAATGATAGAGAGATATAATTGTATTTTATACCAGTGCCACACCTAGACACATAAAATAAAAAAAGAAGCTTCCCTGGAAATTGACATTTATTCCAAAATGGCATCTCACAATAACGTCATCACCTCGGACCACTATCAAAGCATGAAGAAACCAGACCGCTTCTACACAAAAAAAGACGCCTTCAGGTTTAACACACACATCATTAAATACTTCACTTCTTTTTGTCGTCGTAAATATCCATTTATATATATAATCTCTTTATAATAATCATTTAAATACCACAATTATTCTCTGGATTCATTTTGAATAGACAGAACTGTAAAAAAACGAACAAAATTAAAACACATACTTTTCTTTTTTTTTCATATGGCGAGAAGAGGCGGGAAACGTTGCACGGAAACACATGCACGTTTTTGATTGGTTGTTAGGAGCTTTGCTCTGAGTAAATGCTAACCGTCTCACCTGCCTATAGGACCCTTCTCTTTCCTAGCTGCACCAGTCAGGCAGCCATGCATGCTGTATTGCGACCCAGCCGTAATGACAATGGTATTAGTGATGATGATGGTGATCATGGTGTGGTGGTGACGACAGCGATTGTCTTGGCAACGTGTGGTGTATCTGTGGGGAGGTGATTAGGGAGAGTGTGTAGTTGAAAGAGGAGATGGCAGAGAGAGAGGGACAGTGAAAGAGACATGAGTCATAAGTGAGAGAGAGGTACGTGAGGATCAGTGTAAGTTAGCTGGGACCACTAGCATCCCTACATCTCCTTCCTAAAGTCTCTACTGGCATCACTATCAACTTGCTTCACATCAGGACTTCCTGTGAGCCTTCCATCTCAAGCCCTACTGGTGCGGGACCCCAAACCGATGAAATCAAAGCCCTAACACTTACTCTACGTCTAAGCCCTCCGTCAAACCTTCCTCAACAAACCTTCACATGCTTTTTCACCACCTGAAACATCTAAATCTTTACCATCTATTTGATTAGCTAACACTTTATCCAACACGACTTACAGGGAGGTTTTTTACACACATTGAGGAGCAGCTAGGGGGTTATGGTTTCCTGGTCAAGGATGCCTACATGGCTGGGGACACGGGGTTTCGAACCCAGAACCTTTGGTCTCGCAGTCAAACATCCCCAACCACGAGACTACGACCTTCGATCCTTGACTCCTTATGGGTTGTGTTTGATATAGAATGCTAGATGTTTCCTCCGGTTTTGTACTTTTTGTTAAACTTCTCCCTACCTGGTAGATTTCCCACTCAACCACATTGTGCAGGCTCCTGTGTGTGTGGGTGTGCACGTGTGTGTACACGTGAGAGTGCCAGGTCATTAACAACAAAGGTCTTTGTGCTTCTTCTAGGTGTGTGCATGTGTGTGCCTTTGTGTGCCTTTGAGTATGTGTTTGTGGGTGAGTGTGTGTGTTTGTGTTTGTGTGTGTGTGTGTGTGTGTGGGCAAATGTAAAGTTTGATTCGCTGAATGATGACAATGCTTTGAATGTTGCTAACAGTGTTTTCTAGAGAATGGATGAGTCGTGCACGAGCACACACACACACACACACACACACACACGTCCAGACTAAACACATACAAACACATACACAAACATACCGTCACACCTTATCTTACACATGCGTATTGACTCATATATTCACACACACACACACACACACACACACACACGCACACACACACACACACATACACACACACACACACACACACACACACACACACACACACACACACACACACACACACACACACACACGTTACAAGCCTTTAGGAGCATGGCCTTATTTTGGTCACGGTTAAAAAAAATGAATCCACCAAGTCATTACATCATCACAACACCAGAGGGCACCATTCCACACAGAATCAACACATCAAACCAAAAGAGCTAGAGGTTCCCATATTGTTCTGTATATTATATATATTTATATATTACTGTGCTAATGCAGGACTTTTTCAGTAGATATAAACTCTCCATGCTTACAATTTACACATACCATACTATGATTTAATACACCATTGTTTTTTAATTTTAAATGTCTCTTACAGTCTTTAGTTGTCTCGTGTTCGTCTCTGTCGTCGCAGTAGTACTAGCAGTATTACGTGTGGACAAGGAGTTTCAAAATAATCGTTGTTTTTTATCTTCGCACTCCCCAGTGAAATTCATACCCATTCTTTGCTGTTTCGCAGTTTCCTGGTCCTCTTTGCTGAGACACATTATCTTTTCGCATGTGTTCTCTCTTCTCTCTCTCTCTCTCTCTCTCTCTCTCTCTCTCTCTCTCTCTCTCTCTACCCCTTTCTCTCTCTCTTGCTTGTTCTATTAAATCCATATGCATCTCTTCGTCAGTTTGTCCGTCTCTACTCGACCAGACCTCTCTCTCTCTGATGCCATAGGTGGACAGGGCTGTCCATCAAGGTCTGGGTCACATCATCCCTGTCCACTGCATCATCTTCATCACAATCATCAACATCATCCGTATGGACAGCCACAGTAGAAAAAGGCCGGAGCTGTGCGGAGGAGTGTGAAGGGAGAAAAGTTTTCCCACATTCCAATGGGAGAGATGCCAAAATTCTGGCCATCCGGAGAATGGCAAGAGCAGGAATGACTTGGATTACAACGAAGACTGAGACAGAGAGAGAGAGAGAGAGAGAGAGAGAGAGAGAGAGAGAGAGAGGGGGGGGATAGAGAGAGGGACAGAGAGAGATATAGAGAGAGAAAGAGAGAGAGATGAGGAGCAGGAGAGAAAGAGCGAGAGACACAGAGGAAGAGAGAGAGAGAGCTTTATTGTGTCTCCCTTTTACAAGCCCCTGATGCGCCGTTGCCATGGAGATACAATGGTTGTCAAGGAGTAACGTTGGTTGCCATGGAGATGCGGTGGTTGCCATGGATATACGGTGGATGCGGCGGCAGTTGCCGTGGATACATGGCTGTCACTCCAGCATGGCGTCCAGCTGGTCGGCCAGGTCATCAAACATGCTGCCGATGTCATCCAGGATGCTGACTGTCTTCTTCTGCTCCACCACAGAGCTGAGACACACACACACACACACACACACACACACACACATATATGCACACATACACACACATATACACAGACAGAGTCACACACATACGCACATACACACACACACACACACACACACACACAGACAGACAGACACACGCACACCGGCAAACACACAAGCATACACGCAAGCACACATGCACACATACACAGAGAAACAAAATGAAAAATAGTACTTAGCATTTGACATGCCATGAAGGAATTCCAAAGTAAAAAAATTTGAGGTGTGTGTGTGTGTGTGTGTACGTAAGAGAGAGAGTGTGTGTGTAGCCCTATCAGCGCAGGACCTGCAAGTAGTCCACAATGAGATGCGTAACGTGGCAAGTCGTTTAATGAATGTGGTTTTCCCTGACCTTTACAGTCTGAGCACTGTGTATGTGTGTTGTTCGTGAGTGTGTAGTGCATTGTGTGCGCATGCGTTTGTGTGCGTTAATTAATATATGTGTGTGCATGAACACGTGCACATGTTAATTAATGTGTGTATGTTTGTGTATGTGTGTGTGGGTGTGCACATTAATTAGTGTGGGTTTATTAGTGTGGGTGTGTGGGTGTTTGTGTTAGAAAATTGGTGTGTGTTATGCATGTGTGTGTTAGTATGTGTGTGTGAGTTAGTAAGTGTGCTAGTGAGTATGTTTGCATTAGTTAGTATGTTAGTGTGTGCCTGTTCATTAGTGTATGTGTGTTCATTAGTGTGTGTATGTGTGTGTGTGTGACCGTGGGTGTGGGTGTGGGTTTGTGGGTGTGTGTGTGCGTTAGAAAGTATGTGTGTGTGTGTGTGTGCATGCATGTATGTGTTAGTTAGAATGCGTGTGTTCATTGGTATGTTTTAGCATCTGTAAATTACAAAGTGTGTGTGTGTGTGTGTGTGTGTGTGTGTGTGTGTGTGAGTGCGTGCGTGTTTTCAATAGTATGCATGTGTGCGTGCACTCCTCACTCGTTCTCCTGCCTCAGGATCTTGTCCTCCACTGCCTGCAGCGCGGCTGCCAGCGAGGCGCTCGTCTCCTCCAGCTTCTGGTGCACCAGGGAGTCCACGCCAAAGTCCGGCGTGCACGCCCTGTGGCCCACCGCATTCTGCACCGCTCCCCCTCCTCCTCCTCCTCCTCCACTACCACCTCCTCCTCCTCCCCCTCCCCCCATCCCGCTGTCCACAGACACGCCCCCGATGGAGGAGCGGGGGGGTTTGACGGGGGCCGGGGTGGGGCTGGGCGTGGCGGGCGTCTGCGGCGTGAGGGGGGTGGTTGGGGTCTGCGGGGTGAGGGGGGTGTGGGGGCTCTGGGCCGTGGGGCTGGAGGACTTGGAGGACGCCCCGGCGGTGGAGGTGGGGGGGTAGCCGGGGGGGGAGGGGTTGTTGTTGTTGGGGGAGGAGGAGGAGGAGGTGAGGGAGGGCGGGGAGGACCCCGGCGCATGGCGTCCCGGAGCAGAGTGCTGCCGGACGGGAGCGGAGGTGATGGTGGTGGGGGGTCCGGGGGTGGTCATGGAGTGGACCAGCTTGGAGGGTTTGGGGGCGGTGGGCGGGGGTGCCGGCTTGGGGGACACCGGGGGAGGGATCTTCTTCCCTTCTACTGGGAAGATTAGGAGAGTGGGAGGAGAGGGTATACATTAGTATAGTTTAGTACAGTACAGTATAGTGCATCATAGTATAGTATTGTTTAGTATAGTATAGTACAGTATAGTATAGTATAGTATTGCATTGTTTAGTATATTGTATAGTATAGTTTTGTACAGTATAGTATAATACAGTGTAGTATTGTAAAGTATAGTTTAAGACAGTATGGGATCTTACTGTTATCTTGTAATTTACATCTTATTCAGAGCTCCACAGAAAGATTTACAAAAAGCGCACGTGCATAAGTGTCTCTATACTGCTATTTATTATTTAGCAGATGCTTTCATGCAAGGCGACTTAGATACAGGCGATCCAGATACATATTGAATAATTATTCATTGCATTTATATAGCTCTATGTCATTAAGGAGCAGACAAGCATTATGCATCTTGCTCAAGGATGACTACAGTTACATTACGGACAGTGGGGATAGAACCAAGTATACTTCGGTTGGGAGTCGAACCCTCTAGCCCCCCTATACACATTCGATTTAACCGACAGAATATATTTTGTCTGTCCTTTATTAAGTCATCATAATTCACTCCCAGCTGAAACCAGAATAAGTCATTCAAGTATGACGGCTACCTGGACTTCCAGGCGTCCCGGGACCTGGCAGGGGGATTCTCTGCGTGGGAGCCGTCGCCTGCCTCTTGATCTGGGCCATGGCCGGCTTGGGAGACACCGGGGGCTTGGGCTTCCTCGCCAGGGCGCCGTCGGCAGCCCCCTTGTCCAGGCTCTCTCTGCGGGGGACGGCGGAGGCGTGGGCCACCAACTGGTTCTGGGCCGGCGCCGGCGGCTGCTCCGTGGTGTCCGATGACGGCGGGCGACGCCGGATGGTGCCCGTCCCGTTCTGGTACGGCAGAGCCTCACCCTGTGGCA
Organism: Lota lota; assembly: GCA_026745465.1. NCBI lineage: Eukaryota > Metazoa > Chordata > Actinopteri > Gadiformes > Lotidae > Lota > Lota lota. The sequence goes on along the minus strand of JACYXH010000069.1, from coordinate 2,790,322 downwards.
CACTGTTAGCTTGCGCATCGTTAGCCTGGGGGACGTTAGCCTGCGTGGTGACGGGCCCTCCGTTGGTCCTGGCGAGGTCGGCGGTGAAGCCCTCGGGCTCCTTGTCGCGGCTCTTGGGCCGGCGCTTGACGGTGGAGGACTCCTGCAGAGTGAAGCGGGAGCCGTTGGGGTCGCCGCCGCCACCGGGCCTGGAGCCGCGTGGCCGGCGCTTCATGGTGGCCGTGGCGTCCACCCGGGACAGGTCCTCCTGGGTGTAGACGCTGTCGCCCTGGAGACCCCCCTCGCCGTCGGCGCGGACGCCGCCGTCGTCCCCCTGCAGACAAACACAAAATAAACACTAACGGAAAAATTGATATATTCATGGCACGGGGGGAATTTTTGCACATAGAAATACAAAAGACGTAACAACACTGATATGCAGCCCACCGTCAACTTTAGCACACGTATACAGAATGGGTTCACAGGTAACGTTAGCAATAAGGTAAGGTGGGATAAGACAAGATTGGATAAGATATGATAGCTAGATAGCTAGATAGTCAGCAAGCTACATTTTAGTGTCAATATAGTTAGGTAGTCACATAGAAAAGCATACATATAAGCATATATATAAGCAAATATATAAATAGATAGAGAGAGAGAGAGCACAGAGACCGACAGACAGTGAGAGAGAGAGAGCAAGAGACCGACAGATACCTATATATATATATATATATATAGAGAGAGAGAGAGAGAGAGAGAGAGAGAGAGAGAGAGAGAGAGAGAGAGAGAGAGAGAGAGAGAGAGAGAGAGAGAGAGATAGAGAGAGAGAACACGTGAAAAGAGAACAAATATGTCTCAGCAAAGAGGACAGGGAGTGAGAGAGAGAGAGGAATAGAGTCATACAGATAGATAGTTGGAGAGAGAGCGACAGAGACAGAGAGTCATATAGAAAGCTAGCCAGAGAACGAGAGAGAGCGACAGGGAGAGATAGCGAGCCATACAGAGAGAGAGAGAGATAGAGAGAGAGCAAGAGTCATATAGATAGATAGCTACCTGTCCCTCTCCCTCTCCTCGTCCCGGACGGCGGATGGTGAGGTTCGCCTCTTCTGCGAATGGGATGTTCTCCGCCGAGCTGCCCCCGCTGGAGCCTGGGTGGGGGGAGGAGCTACCCCCGCTCAAGCCGGGCCGGGGGGACGAGGGCGGGGGCGGCGAGGAGGAGGTGGAAGAGGTGGGGGAAGCGGTGGTGGTGGAAGGAGGGGGCTGGGCGACGGGCTGCGTGACGTGAGGGCAGTTGTTGTGATGCTCCGAGGCCGGGGTGTGAGCAGTGGTGCGGGTGGGGGTGGGGGTAGGGGCGGGGGCGGGGGCGAGAGAGAGGCCCATGGGCTGGTCCCGCCTGGCAGCCGCCACGAGTTCACTGACCGGCCCGCTGATGGTCCGCCGGCGGTTGACCACCTCACCGTCCAGCCCGATGGCGTCCCGCGTCTTGCCGCCCGGTGCCACCTGATCAGGTAGACGAGGAGGGCATCGGATTAGAGTGAGGGCGGGGTAAGGCGACGATAACAACCAAAACCTTTGCAGGTTGTCAGAAATCGCCTTTTTGGTTAAAGCCTAGGAAAATGCACTGCAGTGTGCTGCGCTTGGTTCTGCGCCAAAGCAACCACGTAACTTCTACATTTAAAAGATAATGATGCTGGGCGCTTTTGTCGTCAGTTTAACTTCACTTTTCAATTCAGAGCCTCCAGGGAGCTCCGACAAAAAGGCGAGCCGATCAAGGCAGAAAAATAGCGCGCAAAGCGCTTGGTTCCCATTGACTACAATTACAACAAGGCCGCCCCCAGGTGCTTAAAAGAGTTTTGATCAGAACCTAGTATGCCCAATGTAATGTTATCATGGTCATGTGTCATTTAGCAGACGCTTTTATCTTAGGTGACTTACAGTGGACTTTTCAGATACATGCCATTAAAGGACGGAAAGGAAAGGAAGTAAAAGAAATTAAGATAGTTTCGGTATTAAAATGCGCTTTGATAACATTTCTAGCAAGAAACGTGCATTTTATTTTCATAACCTTCGTTCATTAAATGTATATGATGTTTAGTTTGTTAGTTAATGCAATGTTTTTCTATCGTTTCCGTAGGGATTGATACAGACGTTGCTACCGCTACCAGCTTCCAAGTCGTCTGAATCTTTGTCTTTGTGTTGTGTTGTCATCTGAGCTGTTATGTTCAACGTTATTTTATGTAATTTTATGTAACTGTAACTTCTGTAAAAACGTACGATTTTTGAGTGACCCAGGGATGATATTTATTCTTCTTGTTTGTGACGGACTAGGCCAACGTGTTCTTGAATGCATCAATAAAGTAGCAATAAAGCATCCCCATCTGTACAACTTTAACCGAGATCTCTCCAGACAGGACCTTACCTGGAGGAAGTTCCTCTGCAGCGCCATGCCTTTGGGCCCGCCCCCTATGGAGGACATCTCCAGCATGGCGGCAATGCTTCGCACGCTTCCCATGCTGTTGGTTTCCACGGAGACGCCCAGGTCGCTGGCGCGGCGCTGCTGAAGGTAAGGCACATCCAGCATGCCGCCGGTGGTGCTGTGGACGGGCTGGGCCTCCGTCAGGTTGGAGTTAGAGGTGGAGATGGCCGAGCTGGAGCGCTTGGGCGGAGGAGGGGGCGGTCCCTTCTTCTTCTGCCGCAGGGCGAAGGACTGCGATTGGCTGCGGTTGGCGTTCTTCTCCTGGTTGCGCACCGAGTGGCTGCGGCTCACGCGGTGGGTCACCGTCGCGTATTTCCCCCCACCGACACTGCTGCCTCCACCTCCACCACCACCGCCGCTGCTAGTTCCCCCTGCGCCCTGACCCCCGGGCGTTTCCAATCCAACACCTCCTCCTCCTCCTCCTCCTCCGCCTCCACCTCCACCACCTCCACCCCTCTCGTCACACTCGCCGTCCGAGGCGGCGTAGCGGTTGAGGCTGTGGGCGCGCTTCTTCTGCAGGGCGCTGGGTTCGCTGCCTCCCCCGTCGCCCTGCTCCGCCTCTGGGGGGAGGCAGAGAAGCGGGACGGGCACCTGGTTCTGGGGAACCTCCGACCGGGCCTCCGGGTGCTGGGGGTGATAGGTGTTGGCCTGGGGATGGGCCTGGGGGTGAGGCTGAGGCTGAGTGTTGGGAGCCCCACGCTGCGTGGGGGACTGGGGCCGATGGGCCCGCGGTGACTGGGGCCCCTGGATGAGTTGGGGCACCGGCTTGGGCTTGGGGGCCTGCGGGGAGGCGGATGTGCTCTGGACGGAGGAAGTGGAGGAGGAGGAGGAGGTACGGGTCTTGGTCGGGGTGTGCGGGGGGGTGTAGGGGGGCGCGGGCTGGGAGTGAGCGTGGGAGTGGGAGTGGCGGGGCTTCCCTTGCGACGACACGCTGCCACGTTGGTCGGCAGAGGAGGACGAGGAGGTGGTGGAGGTGGTGCTGCTCTGCTGCCTCATGGTCCTCGCCTCCTTCTTTGGAGGTCCTCCAACACCTCCTCCTTGTGGCACATCGTCATGCTCCTTGCTGAGGGTGCGGCTGCGCTGGGTCTTGACCTCGGGTCCTGGCTGGATCAGGGCGCTCTGCAGCTCGGTGCTCAGCTCGCTGTCCTGGAAGGTGGTCATCCTGGGAGACATGACCTCTGGAGAAGGAGGAACAAGGGTGAAAATAAAGAAAATAAAGACCTATACCTAACATGATCATCATTATAATCATAATAATAACGATAAATATCCAACCAAATATTTATCTGTCTAGTGTTTTTTTACTAATTTAACAAACACAAAGTAGTATGTTTTACAGATTGTAACATTGGAATCTGTTGCCATGACCTCACCATCTGGGGGTGGGCTCTCAATGGATATGACTTCCTGCTGCTGTGTGATTGGTGGAGGCTTCTTCTTGAAGGAGCCCCGCCCCTCTGAGCCATGCTGCATCTCAGCCAGTCTCTTCACAGCCAGCATCAGCTTCTTTTGGTGACCTGTACATACACACCAGACATGTTTTACAGTTATTTTCTTTAAGTCATAACTCAACCACAATTTCAGCGTCTTAGTGGAGATGATGTGAGAAAGATACAAGTAGATGATGACCAAAAGCCCAAATTCCAGTATCTCTCTCTAATTCCTTCTACTGCTTTACCTCTCTCTACCTCTATATCTCTCTCTACTTCTCTACCACTATATCTCTACCTCTTTCTACCACTCTACCTTAGTACGACTATATCTCTCCTTCCAGCTCCACCTCTCTAACTCCATCTTCCGCTCTACCTCGCTCTCCCTCTACACCCCTCTCTTTACCTCTTTCTACCTCTCTACCTATATCTCTGTATCTCTACCTCTCTCTAACTCCTACCTCGCTACCGCTACCTCTCTCTACCTCTGCACCTCTCACTCTTCACCTGTTTACCTCGATTTCTGTCTCTATCTGTAACTCGCTCTCTCTTTCCACCTCGCTACCTCGACCTCTCTACCTCTCCCTCGATCTCTACCTATACCTCTCCTTTGATCTCTACCTATACCTCTCCCTCGATTTCTAACTATACCTCTCCCTCAATTTCTACCTATACCTCTCCTTTGATCTCTACCTATACCTCTCCCTCGATCTCTACCTATACCTTTCTCTCGATCTCTATCTATACCTCTCCCTTGATCTCTACCTACACCTGTCCCTCGATCTCTACCTCTGTACCTCTCCCTCGATCTCTACCTATACCTCTCTCTTGAACTCTACCTCTACCTCTCTCTCGATTTCTACCTATACCTCTCCCTCGATCTCTACTTATGCCTCTCCATCTATCTCTACCTATACCTCTCCCTCGATCTCTACCTATACCTCTCCCTCAATCTCTACCTATACCTATCTCTCTCTCCATCTCTACCTATACCCCTCTCTCTCTCTCCATCTCTACCTATACCTCTCTCGTGATGCTGGATATCATCTCGTGTTGGCAAATAATTGGGAACAGCTGTCATTGTCAAACAAAACAGGTCCAAAAGATCTGGTTGGATTAAATCAGATGTATTAGTTGAATCGACCGTAAAGTGACAAATTAAGGAGTGAGATGTGTGTTTAGACTAGACCAGGATTTGGGAAGTAGAAAAGGTGACTAGTCCTGCATCTCACCCAGCTTGGTGATGCCAATCTCCTGCAGGTCCTCCCAGGTGATGTCCGTGATGAAGTCGATGTTCTCATAGCCGTTCTGCACCAACACCTGGTGGTACTGGCTCAGACCGATAGCAGACAGCCACTCCCCTAGACTGGCCTGGGGATAGCACCACCAGACACAACAACAGGGCAACCCATTAGACATACACTAAAGTCACCTGCTGCAGGGACTTTGAAGTCAAGAAACTTCTGGAGGAATCATTCACCATCAAAGGCAATAGGGAACGTGAAGATGACGTCACACTGTGTTGAACGCTATGGTGAATGCGCCATGTTTATAGGTCGCTGCCTCTGTTGGTCTGTTGGTTCTGCCTCACAAAATGGCATCTGGCATGTTATAACTTCACATTATACATAATAACAGCTTAGAGTTTGTTGGGATTTCTGATTGACTTTAGTATATTTGTAAATTTTAACTAAATATTTTTCCAACGTTTTTCCTATAATAGACCCTTTACGACATGTCTCGTCGTAGGATAACCGCACGCGTCACTCATAAGACTAATTATGGGTGTGCTACTTTTATGTACCAGGGCAGTTGACAAAACTAGTGAAGCTACAGAAAAGCATACTCATAACTAGTGTTATGAGCGACATCTGTGTTTGTCCTTCAGTGACGCCGCTGTGAAAAGGGTTAATTGGTTCTATATAGCTTAATTGGGGTTCAATTCCCACTGGGGCCACCCATGTTAAGAATTGCATGCATAATAAGGTGCATTGGATCCAGATTGGCACTTATAGGGCTTGTATATCGTGACAAAATGATTTGTCATTATGGGGAGACATTCTTGTGTTTGAAACTGCCACAGTGTTTCTGATGCGGGACATGGCAAACAAAGTTTTGATTAGCCTAGGTTACGGTATATTTATGTTTATTTTGGATATTACACTACTACAACTCTCGAGTCATCACAAAATCATCACAAAAATAATCCTATGGTCCTATGATGTGATATGTAGACACTATAATTCATTTGTAGTAGCTTGGAGTTATTATATGGTGTTGACTGGACAGACTGACATGATTAGGCGTGTGTAGCATGTGTATGTAGTGTTTGTGTGTGTGTGTGTGTGTGTGTGTGCGTGTGTTCACTCACTGGTTTCTGGTCTGGTAGCCATTCAGTGACACTCAGCTTGTTAATCTCTGAGGTCACCTTCTTCCTGTGGCCCGGCTTGGTCACACCAATGGCTGTCAAATCCTACACACATACGCACATGCATGCATGCACACACGCACACACACACACACACACACACACACACACACACACACACACGACACAAACCACAAACGGATGACATTTACACCCCAAAAATGGACGTGATTTGGATTGTTTCATAATTACAGGGATCAACTCCCAAACACACACGCACGTGCACACTTAGCATGCACGCACACACGCATGCACGCACACACACACACACACACACAAACATTATACTCAGAAAGGAGTGAATAAAAGGGAGATTATGACAGATAAAAGGAAAGATAATAAAAAAAAGGTCTTAAAATGAGTGATAAAGCATGTATTCTGTGAATGAGAAGCGATAGAAAGGGTTAGCTGTCTACAATCTAATCTAAACTCACCCATTTCTCAATTCATCATTTTACAAGTTGATTGACTCCGATACAAATTGGAGTAATCAAGCAAAAAGGGGGAAATCACCTAGCAAACTACCCTCATCTCGTTAAGGTCCAATAGCTCTTGGCAGCCTTTTAATGAAAATAATTTTAGTCTGGTTGGGGAACACAAACAACACCATCACTCTTACACACACACACGCACGCACGCACGCCCGTGCACACACACACACACACACACACACACACACACACACACACACACACACACACACACACACACACACACACACAACACGGTCAGACCATTGCACTCATTGGATGTTGAATAACTGCATGCTGCTTGCTGTTTGGCTGGGACTCGTGGTTGGTCAGAGGACCAGGACTGTACCAGGAGGACTCACAGCCAAACATCAAGTAGGATGGTATTCAGAGTGTTTGGTAGGGTGTGTGTTCACCCACATTGGGGTGGAGTCTAGAAGGTCTACACAGACGGGTTTGGAGGAAGGGTCAGCAGGAAACGGGGTCAACACCAGGTCAGAGGGGAAAAGGTGACGAGGACAAACAGTAGTGGTGGTCGTTTTTTAACTTGTGCTCAGCGATCCAAACACATGCATCCCTCTGAGACATCGCCAAGGACAGCACAGTGAGGTGCCATTGGCTTGCAATGCATTGTGGTCCTTTTGAGCAATGGTCTCTCGAGGCCACGACAGGTTGGGGGTCAGGTGGTGGGGTCAGGCAGTGGGGTGGGTGGGGGGGTCAAAGCGGGACCTTACCTCCGGAGTCATTCGGCTAATGGTGGGCAAGTCATACCCAGCGCCCAGGAAGTTTGGAGCGTAGACCTGCAGCTGAAAGTCGCTCAGCCATTGGACAACAGCCTCTGAGCTCTATGGGAAACAAGAGATGGCGAAGGGAAGGCTGTCACTCTGTTTCTGTCTCACTTCTACGGCCCCTAGCTTTGACACAGCAGCAGGGGCCAACGACGACCTAGAAGGGCCCCGGGGTCCTCGCCCCACTCATCTGGATATCTGTGGCCAGGTATCAATCCAGACCCATTATCCTTCACAAAAGCTATATCATTTGTAGGGACCATTAGGGGAGAGGCTTTTTGCTAGGGATGACGTGGTTTAAATGTTCCAGTCTGAATGTTTGTAGCCCAGCACTAGTTCACAAGAATGGGTGTCTTACGGTGAGAGAACATTCAGTTCTTCTTTTTTTGTTTGTTCCTGAAACAGTCACAGATGGCTAGGCTTTACATCCGTTCTTTCAGAATAAAAGTTGGAGTAGGAAGATTTGATATCCAACACTTTTTTTTATAATAACTTAATATATAATCTTTCTTCTTCTTCCTCTCTCTCTCCATCTTCTCCATTTTGTTGAAAATAGAAGAACAGCGAGAACCAGAACACTAGGGCACTAGCCAACAGATGGCCCCACAACAACCTGACTAATACAACCCAGTAGCACATACGCACACACACACACACGCATACATGCTAACACACTTTAAACCCACACGCACCCCACTCACACACACACACACACACAAAGCCCCCCTACACACAAACAGCCCCCACACACACACAGAACCCACACACACACACACACACACACACACACACACAGCCCACACACTCACACAGACACAGCCCACCGACACACACTCACACAAACTTAAAACTCTATCACTATCATCCCCAGGGAAAATGCACACCTACCAACGACTAATATTAAAACACTTACAACCTACTCATTATCCTTCATGGCAAAAAACAATAAAATAAGATATGTGGCAACATAAGGAATTAAACAAAGATAGCAAGCTGGTTATGTTAGCATAGTTATCTCTCTCTCTCTCTCTCTCTCTCTCTCTCTCTCTCTCCATCTCTGCCATCACTTGTCAACAACCAGACAGAGATGGAGATCGCTGTTGCGGCGCACACCATAGCCGGGCGCTCGTGCACTCACCGTGTCGCGGCTGCATCCGAATGCCTGCAGCACGGAGGACGCCAGTTGAGAGAGAAAACGCTGCGACAGCATGGTGAGTGTGTGTGTGTGTGTGTGTTGTGTTTGTGTGTGTGAGTGTGCGTGTGCGTGTCAGCGGCTGACTGCCGACATCCTCACCTGGTGGCTAACAAGGCTTCATGTGTGCGTGTATTAGTAGCGCAACATGTATATGTGTGTCTCTACATGTGTATGTGTGTGTGTGTGTGTGTGTGTGTGTGTGTGTGTTTGTGTTTGTGTGTGTGTGTGTGTGTGGGTATGTGTGTGCAGTGCATGAGTGAGAGAGAGTGCAGTATCAGTATGAAAGGGAATGATGGAAGGAGTGAGTGAAGGAAGAAGAAGAAGAAGAAGCTGGACAGAGAAGGACAGAGAGAGAGAGAGAGAGAGAGAGAGAGAGAGAGAGAGAGAGAGAGGAAGAGCGCCAGATATAAAGAGAGAAGGCGGAAATCGAGGCATCCTACCTTCCCCTCGACTTGCCCCTCCCCTTTCCTCGTTGCTGTGGCATCGTAGGGCGGGGCTTCATGGAGTGGACAACCCGATTGGCTGGATGTACGGGATGAAGCAGCCGAGCCTGTTAAATAAACATCAATGCATCAACAATATAACTGGACTGGCCAACAGCCTTAATTAAATCAACCTGCTGCCTTCTTTTCTTTGCTTTAAGGAGACCTCTGACCTCTTGAGTTTATGTTTAATAATTCCCTGTCACTTGTCAGAACACCAAACCAATCAGGATTCAGTCGTTTTACTGTAAATATCCTCTCTGACCAATCAGATATCTTATCCCACCTCCTCCTACATTCCCTGGGTAAGCCATCTGTCTCTTAGGTTGGCCAAAATCGGTGTGTCTGTGTGTGCATGTGTGTGTACGCATGTGTGTGTGTAGATATGTGTGTGTGTGTGTGTTAACAAGACATGGTGACATCTGATGATCTAAGGCTTTGGATTGCTTTCCAAATGATATTCCCAGGTATGTGCTTCGTTTTACAATTCTCCATCTCATCTTCTTCATCTTCATCTCTTTCCCCCTCCTCCTCTCGTTATCATACTCTCTCATCATGACACTGACTCTACCGCCCCATCTCATACACCCACTCTCTCTCTCTTTCTCTCTCTCTTTTTCTGTCTCTCTCTCTTCCACTCTCAATCTCTCTCTCTCTCGCTCTCTTTCTCTCCTGTCTGTCTCTGTCAACCCTTAGATCTCTTTACCTGAAGACTGCTCTACTGACTTCGATTGCTCCAGCAGGTGTTCCTTTGCTTTGGCTGACTGGGACAACACTGTGGCCAGGAGCTGTAAGACACACACACACACACACACACACACACACACACACACACACACACATACATGAAAATGAAAATCAAACGTGAACTTTTACGCCAACATACTATATTATTTATAAAACTGCATCCACAGAAATTCTTTATGAGGGCTACACAACATCGTAGATCATCATGTGTTAACAGGACTCCCATTCATTACCCTATTATTTAGTTCAATATGGAGAAGGGCAATAAAAGCCTCTAGCGAGGAAGTGACTGAAAGGCAATGTTCTCAGTCGTGCGGCGGGGAGGAGGGACGGTGGACGGACTTGGCTCTGGTTTGTGCTGGCTAAAGGCTTTTCATTAGTTTATAAAGCGCTCATGTGCTGCGGGGGCACTCTCTCTGACAAGTCAGAAGTGAGGTGCAGCTGGTTGTGTTAACTGTGTGCTGGTATTAAAGAGAAACAGCACTGGTAGCATTGATCGGTGATAGGTTGGTATATGATGCTGGGTGATATATAAAGTGTGTGTGTGTGTGTGTGTATGTGCGTGTGTGTGCGTGTTAGGTGTGTGGTGAGTGTGAGTTTGGTGTCAGGTTTGTGTGTGTGTGTATTTTAAGTCTGGTGTGTGTGTGTGTGTGTGTGTGTGTGTGTGTGTGTGTGTGTGTGTGTGTGAGCGTGTTAGGTGTCTACAGTATACGTGTGTTTGAGTGTGTGTCTGGTGTTCAGTGTTCAGTGTGTGTACCTTGACTCCCTCAGCCTGTGCGTGCAGTATGTGTGTCCCACTGCCAGCACTCTGTCCGCTCCCCGATGACCTCACACTGGTCACACTACCAGAGCTGCCCAGACTGCTGCGGTCCCCCCCTGCAACACACACACACACACACACACACACACACACCAAACACATACATTCCATATACACACACATACCAAACATCAAACACACACACACACACACACACCAAACACATACATTCCATATACACACACATACCAAACATCAAACACACACACACACACATACAAAACACATGCACTCCATACATACACACACACACACACACACACACATACACAGTGGTTAGTAGCAAACCAGTAGAGCAGGGTCAGTGATGGGACTCTCCATTGTAATGCAGCACGATGGTGTGATGCTGATGCTGACAGATGATCCTGATGGTTGATTGGCTTGACAGACAGATGAAGCAAACGAGACAAATCTGCAAATCTGCACTCGCTCCCTCTTGCATACAGAGAAGGGTCCCGTGTTGTGGTTTCCCTCTCTCTGTCACTCTCTCTCTCTCTGTCACTCTCTCTCTCTCTGTCACTCTCTCTCTCTCACTCTCTGTCTATCTTGCTCTCTCTTGCTCTTTCTCTCACTTTTCCTCTCTCGTTCTCCCTCCGTCACGTTTCACCACAAAGTCAATCAAATCACTCAGACATCCACACACACACACACACACACACACACACACACACACACACACACACACACACACACACACACACACACACAGATAGTGTGGACTCATGCAGATGGCTGAAGTCCTACATTTGGGGCCAAGTTCAGGGCACTTTAAGGTCATGCAGGGTTGGCAGGGGGGAGAGGTAGGGGGGGATGGAGGTGAGGGAGGAGGAGGTTGGTGGAGTAAGTGGGGGAGGGCGGGTTCAAAGAGTATCTGATTCAACCAGTCACCGTTGGGCATTTCATCACGGCTCAGATCGATCGGCCAATCTCCGAAGGGCTTTGGGTATTTCAAAAAAAGAATCAAGCTTTTTGAATGAAAACATATATAATGAGTGGGTGTTCTCAAACACTCCCAGTCTACCAACGCTGTCAGACACTGTTTGACCCGGCTCAGGCATCCACATGGAATCATTCGGTGGACTTTGTGTGGAAGTAGGGGGAACAACAGGGTGGTGGTTGGGGGGGGGGGGGGGGAAGGCCCAGCGCAGTGCGGCTCGGTTACCTGCCACAGACTTGCGCAGCACCCAGATTTCCTCGCTGGAGCTGCCATGGGGCCCCCCGGACTGGGTTGGGGAGCCATGAGGGCTAGCCTCTGAGCCGCGACAACCTTCAACAAAGAACATCATGTTAACCGCTAGCCGACGCTAGAGCCAGCTGGGGCAGCCTCAACTAGACAGGGCTGCTACAGCTAGCTGGGGCTGCTACAGCTGTCTGGGCCACTACAGCTACAGCTAGCTGGGCCGCTATTGCTACCCGGGGCAGCTACAGCTAGCCAGGTCACTATAGCTAAACGGGGCAGATACTGCTTGCCAGGCCGCTATAACTAACCAGGGCAGCTACAGCTAGTTGGGCTAGAGGGATCTGGTCAAAACAGGAATTATTGGACTTTCTCTGATTTCGTAGTAATCTTGGCTCCCTAGCGAGTGTCAGCAGTGCTAAAGCACTATATCCTACTGTTTTATCTAACAGCGAGTGGATTTACTTTTTGCTATCACTTAGCTAACATTGATTGCTGGAGTTAATTGTTTTCTTCTGTTTCTTTGTGTAGCATTTTTGGTTTCTTTATTATTCCGATATATTTTTGACTCCAGGAACTATTGAGAAATAAATACCAGTGTATGTAATCACAATATTCATTTTCCATATATTCATATATTCAATTGGGGAAGCCAATTGTCTTTTGTTTGGGAGTGCGGAATTGTTACAGCAACCAGTGCTGCATAACTATTTAGTCCTCTTAAATAGGCCGTTTACTCCATTAAACATTATTCTTGCTCCCTCTAGTGGTCAACGGATATGAAGAACATTTTCCCTCCACAAAACATGCAATTATTTTATTGTTGACATATCTTCTTATTTGTCCGATTATTTACTTGAAGCACTGTATTTAGCACTGGCATTGACCAACCAGTATCAAATATTGATATTGATATTTCATCAGAAAATCCTCTGTCCCCATTACTCGGGGTAAAGTAAGCAGGGGTGGTGCAGACGTGTTTGGAGGAGGAGGAGGAGGTGGTGGAGGGGGTGGTGGGAGAGAGAGGGTGGAGGGAGGAAGAGGGTCGGGTTGGAGGCCTCAAGTTACTTACAAAATAAATAACTGTTCTAAAGCTCTCGTCTTCTTCTTGCACACGTGAACCCCCATACAAGCATTCACATTGAAAAGTAAAGCATATGCACAAATATGCTTCTACAGAAATATATGAGCACATTTATATACCCGTAGTACATAAATAAAAGCAATAACATGAATATTTGTGTATATCCACAACACACATATGCAAGAGGGCACACAGGCACATATATAATACATCCATAAGTGTGTGATTATATATGCACATTTGGAGAGTCTCTGGGTCGTAAACCATTATACCCTGACAGAGGGTTTATGAATGGTTTACATGGAAAATATACAGAGGCACACATACATTATCATCAAGTCTCTTTGGATCACACCTTGTCTCACAGCTCTTGTCATAGCAACCTTGTATTTTGCATCCTTTTGCAAAAATCTTTGGTGTATTGAAAGGCATTCACACAAAGGCCCTGGTCTGAAAACGCATAGATATTCAAGTGGAAGACAAATGTAGTCTCAAATGTCTCAGATGGAAGATATCCAGCTCAGATGTCTTAAGCTCTGTCCTGTACATAGCAATAAAAGGCATATTCCATCACTGTCAAACACCTTACCTGTAGGTCAGTCAACATTGTACCTGATCCAGATCACATTGTGAGACATTTTGGGTGACATTTCCCTGACATCAAATTGTAAATCTGTGATGTGCGTTTTGTATCTGTGTCTCTTAAATTACCGATTTTGGAGGTGAATATTACAACAGTGAGATGTGACACATGAATTATACTTTGTGTATTAAATTGAACATTTATTTACAGCATTTCTAAACCAGAGAAATGCCACCCCATCTTTCATTGTATCACAAAATGGTTTCCTCATCAAGTTACGCAAACTACAGCTATCTTTTTGCCTCAAGCATTGTTTGTTCACTAATCGTGAAGGCTTGAGGGCCCTACTCCACGTGTTTCTCTAATACGAAGCCAGCACACGTTCCATGTGGGTGGTGTGGTGGAGCAAAAGGAAATGCATCCATGATCATTCTCAAAATAAGTTATAGCATTTGGTCTGTAGCCGCATGCTTACGATGCACACGCAATCACACACACTTGCCCCCAAACACATAAATGCACACGTACACACACACACACACACATACACACACACTCCATTACACATGTGCGACACACAAATACATGCTCATACTCATACATACATATATACACACACATACATACAAACATACATCAACACACACATCAACACACACACACACACACACACATACACACACACACACACACACACACAAACTCTCTCTCTCTCAAGAGTGAGTGAGGAAAGGGAACAGGTGAGGTGAAAAGGTTTGACCAACACAGGTGGAATTGGGTGTAGCAGGACGTGACGGAAGCACAGAGGGATGAGACCACAACGCAAACAAACAGTTGAGGTAAACACAGTCTGAGCCTGAAAGGAGAGTGGTTTGGGAGAGAGTGTGTATGTGTGTGTGTGTGTCTGTGTGTGTCTGTGTGTGTCTGTGTGTGTCTGTGTGTGTCTGTGTGCATGTGGACAAAAGAAAAACACCAGGGTAGTCCCGGTCAGTGGAATAAAAATAGGATTTTGATTGACTGTAAAGAAAATAAAGAAAAATAAACAAGAGAGGAGAGGTGGGTAGGAAAGAAAGGGCGAAAAAAACACAAACAGACAAACCAACCAACAAGAAAGCGATGGACTGATAATAAAAGCCAGCACAACTAAGATGGAAGATACTGTCTCTAAAAGATCTTACCATTATGGTTGTTACGGTAACCGTTGTTACAAGTACTATTGGGAGCAGTAAAATCTTTAGCGGTAGCCATGTTACAGGTCTCTACCGTTAGTACTGTGTCTACGCTGACATACTAGAAGCTTTTCCCCTGGTTTTTTTCATCTTAATATATATATAGCAGTACACTTTTCCCACATTATTGTGTATCCCCCATACACTCACTCACTTGCTCACTCCCTCAGACTGCCTATTTCAGTTTTTACTCTGGGAATATGAAACGACTGCACTGCAGTACTCCCCTCAAAAACCCACTTTTCAATACTGTTTGGAGTGAAATTCGGGTTGTAAAGAAGATGAATGACTAAATGTACTATTCTACTAGTCTAATCGACTTAGAAACCTTCAATTTCTGGAATAGCCACCGGAACAGAACTACCCTCTCATGAAAATACATCCCTGTTCTCGTTTTGCTATTTATTCTGCCCTGCCGGAGTCTGAGATTTTGGGTGAGGGGTTATCACCCAATTAACTAGTAAATGACGCTTGTAAAGACTAACGTTCAAAATCTCCACTTTGATAAAAGTGCTTATGCTAATTACCCTGGCATAATAGCTTACTCATTACACCCATTGTAATCCTCTCATTATAATCTTAGCAATCAAACTCCTCTTACTGCTTGACTCCAACTGTCCAAAAAATCAAATAATACATAAAACATATACTATATGATTAACACAGAAAATACATAAATAAGGCTCTATCATGGAAAGCTTTAATGGATGCCTTCTGATTAAAACCAGAAATGTAATCAACATTAGATTTGTCACATAGCCAATTAGAGTGTATATACATTTTCATGTAGATCCATGAAAAATATCCCATGAAAGCATCCCTTGAAGCTTAGTAATAATAATAATAATAATAATAATAATAATAATAATAATAATGAAAAAGTGGGCGTGTACCTGGGGTGGTGGGTGTGTCTCCCAGTGGGGTTGTCGCGGGCGACCTGTGATAGCCAAAGGATGTGAAAAGTGGAAGCAGTGGCTGATGGGAATGTGGTGGTGGAGGAGGAGGTGGCGGAGGCAGGATATGGATCTGATGGAACGTGGCATCGTTGCCGTTGACTACCGGGTTGGCAGGGGCAACCGTCGCCGGGGGAACCAGTGGTATCTTTTGAAACTGTTGAGTGCAAATGACTGTGCTGGCCAGACCTAGATAAACACCAGCCACCAATAACAACAACAACAACAACACACACACCCACACACACGCATACACACACACAAACAAACACACACGCGCCCCAATCGACGTCGACAACAGCCAGCCGGCCGAGGCACAATCAAACAACCGACAACCAACAACAACAACAACGACAAAACAATAACACATAAGAGAAGGGAAAACAAAAAAAGAAAAAAATTACAAACTAATGCTAAAAGTTATAGGTAAAAAACAAATGGGATACAAAATCATAGAGATATGGTAAGAAGAAGGTTCAGAGTGAGATAGAGCTCAGTTATGGTCTGTGTTAGTTGGAAAGCCAGGGTGAATGATGTAACAGGTTGGGAAATGGACAATGAAGAAGATATTGGAGAGAGAAAGTGGCCATTATCTACGCTAATGAATTATATTCTACTTTACTTGAATCGACTCTACATTCTCATATTAGGAATTTTCTAGGAAAATGACAATGCGGGCTCTAAATGTGTTTAAACCTACAGCCCATTAAATCTATGCCGTGCAATGGTTACACATGTTATTGGTACTAATCATTAGTATTAGTTTTCATATTACGGCAGTCAAGGTACTCTGACTCCCATGGCAATTGCAATTTGATTACCCATCGTAACATGTTATATTGCTACTCATTCTTTTACAACACCATCAAAATACTACAGGTGTGCCTTTAAAACACATCAAATGTTATGAAGTGTTGTTTCATTTTATCTTAGCATCAAATATATTCAAGTCGAACAATGTGAGAGCGAGTTAAGTTGCAGACCACAAGAGAAAAGTGAGCACATGAATGAAGGAGAAGCAAGGAAAAAGAAAAAAAATGGAAATTATGATGGAATCACATGTTTGGCTGTTGGCAACAAATTAACAAGCAGACACAGGCAGAAAGACAGACAGACAGACACACACACTGACATGCACACACACAGATACATCCCTGCAATGTAAACAAGATAAAAGTGTGTCTTTGTGGCTGTGGAGCGTATGACGATGGTGAATGGATCTGTGAATGGAAGCATTCATTTCTAATTCCCTCACTAAATGGAACAGAAACCAAATTATCTTTATTTATATGCACACCGTCATCCTTTCAAAGTCCAAGATTATATGACTATATCTGGATGGAACCCAAACACTCTGATCTGTGTCGATGCATGACATCACTCGTTCCAACATGACATCACTTCCTGGTCGGTGGTTGGTTGGTAATTAAAACCAGGCTGTCCTTCTCCCTGAAAGGGAGCTGAGATCAAATGTGAGAAGACACTATATATTTGAAAATCCTCTTGAAGATGGAGCATCATGTGCCTTGCACGAAGGCACCAAGGGTGATACATTAACAAGAACCATCAGTATTATCATCACTGTGATGTAATTTGGTATTTTCCTTATTGGAATATCACAAAAAAAGCATAATGTTGGATGAAGGGCCTCTAGTCACTAATTGGTCTCCAGATCTGCATTCCGTTTTTTGCTTGTTTGTATTTTTATTTTGTGCAGAGATATGATCAACATAAAAACCAAAACAAATACATATCGAGGTATTGGATCAGAAGAGTATTGCTTATTGCTTTTGTCACCGTGGACCAGCTGTAGTGCTGATAAGTAGTAGCTGTTAGTGCCAGAAGGGGGGTTAGCTTTCTCTTCGTCTTCTCAGGTCCCGATTTATTTCCAATGGTCGACAAAACAAACATGTCGTCAGAAACAGATGCCTTCTTCACAGTGACTCTCCTGTAGTTCTTTCTCTTTGTTCAAAATATTCCAGATGGCACATGAATGTGCAGCAACATAATGATGCAACCAGGCACACCGTAGACAACAAGCCACCCACCCACACAGACACACAGACAAACAGACACACACACACACACACACACACACACAAGAGTGAAGAGGTGCACACCTGCACACACTGGCATTATCGCCCTCGCACACACATACACTAGCACACACACACTAGCACACACACACACACACACCTGTCCTCTTGCTGATGACCTCCACCATGGTGGACGGGAAGTAGCCCACGCGGTCGTTTCCTGTTCGGTTGTCATGGATACAGCCCTTCCAGCGGCCGTCCGCATGTTGCTCCAGAACCTGTACGCAAAACGGACCAAAAGAAAACGTTCGGCTCCCTTGTTATTCAAGCTTTAAATAAAACAGCATTAAACTCCAACCATTGCTATTCCTTTACTGCTTCACTAATAACAGCCAGTGAGGACGTATTGAGAAATCTAGATTTCGCACACTAAACGTAGGCTACAAAATGTGTCTCTTTATAACCCTTCTACAGAGACTTCTGATTTCTTGGTTATAAATTAGGTAAATGAGGTGAGGACTTTATGAGATCCATAGAGAATCGAGTAGATAAATTACATTTAATCAAATATTGTCCTGTACTTGTTATTTTGGGTATAAGTGTTATATAAAAATACTAAAGCTTGAAGGACACAACATCTCTGACAGGCATTCCTTTTAATAATAGCCTGCTCAAACACTCATTAATATTCATTAGCAGTGGGTGGACGGTTTGTTACAGTAGTGCAGTCGAAGAATATAAATATTCTGCTGCTAGGAATAACTCTAACTAGAATTTCCCGTCTATAGAGACCACAAGACAATGTTTTGCTTTTAATAATTGTTCAATCATTTAATTTCGCCCGAATTAAATTATTGGATGGCCTACCTGTCTATCTACCTACCTACCTGTCTATCTGCGGGAATTCTGCCCGTCCACTCATTGCACATGGAAGTCGTCCCCTAGTAATTAGCAAGCTAGTCATGTGTTTTGGTTGGATCATTCCCAAATCTAGCGTACTCTGGCTTGTTTCTCCAAATTGCCTACCCTAGCTCTAATCAACAACTGGTTGTGTTTCCTGGAGTAAAGACTACATTTCCCATGAGCTATATTGCTTCACATTGCAAACAGCCACATGATCACTCTGGTGGTCAGTGGATTCGTTTTGAAGAGATTTTGGGGTTGCTCAAAAACAGGTTTGATTCATATTGAGTTTGTTAACGTATGATTGTTTCAACATGTTTTTGCCCTTCCAATTTATGGACTATTAGACAATTTAGCTGTAATTAGATTATCTTTATCAGGGAATAAACATTGAGAATTGATTCAGCAACAGTTTTCTCCCACGCCTTCATTGGCTAGCCTGGCATGCACTGCACACATGATATCACTCAGGGTGTTCACGCGCACGTCTCTAGGATGTAGTGCTTGTGTTCTGCTGCCGGTTCTGATGTGACAATGTCGTTACCGTGATGACGTCACCGGCTTTGATGTTGAGGCTGGTCAGGTCGTAGTTGTTGCAGTAGTCCTTCACTGCCCGAACCTGGAGAGCTGCTGACGCATCTGAAAGAGGGAAGTGGAGAGAGAGAGGGGGCGGAGAGGGAGAGAGGGAGAGAGGGAGAGAGGGAGAGAGAGGAGGAGAGGGAGGGAGGAGAGTTAGAGGGGGGAGAGAGAGGGAGAGGGAGGTGGTGAGAGAGAGAGAGAAGGGGAGAGGGGGAGAGAGAGTGGAGAGGGAGGGAGGAGAGAGTGGGAGGGAGGGAGTGGAAGAGACAGAGAGGGAGAAACAGAGAGACAGAGCGAGGGAGGGAGAGAGAGAAGACAGAGTCAGATGAATAAACAACTTCACCAGAGAGATTGGAAATAATGATCCATCCATCCGTCCATTCACCCATCACTCATCCGTCCATCCAACTATCCACTACTCATCCACCCACCCATTCATCCATCCATCATCGCGTCTCGATGTCCTATCATCTATCCATCCAACCATCCATCCATCCTCCTTACCGCTATTCATCCATTCCTCACTCATCTGTCCATCCATCCATCCATCACCCATCCGTCCGGTCATCCATCCGTCCACCCACCCAGCCGCCCATCCATGGGTACAGTGCTACCTCTGAGCAGCTGTTTGATCTCTCTGCTGGCCTGTGTAGCAGTGAACTGGTAGACAATGTCCAGGGCTGTCTGGCTGTATGTGTTCCTCACTGCTGCGTTGATGCCACTCTGCGCGGTCCAAACAGATACACAGTCAATGTCCATGCAGATACTATAAGGGTCAATATACCTGGGATTTGGACGCATGTTTGTGTTGGTTGTGTGACACAGTGGGGCAGGATAGAGTGTAGTAGTAAAGTAAAGTAGGGTGGAATCAAACCCAACATCTACAGTCTACATGTAGGCGTCCTTGAACAAGATGCCCTAACTCCTCCCTGATCCTTAATGACCTGCGCATGAAGCAATTGT
>JACYXH010000069.1:2742500-2765000 GCA_026745465.1 Lota lota | reverse complement strand
AACAAATGTTCTCAGAAAATTATGATTAAAAGAAATCAAAGGGTTATTTTTATATTCTTGCTATTCTACATTTAAAAATCACATATATGACTTAATATGAGTCATAGATGTGATTCATGGATTCATTTTGATAACAATAAATAACATGTCCATGTGGACAGCCTGATATATGGGAGTTGTATATGTATATACCATATGTCATTCGTGTACATTGTGTTTTGGCCATTTGGATATGCATGGGGTCACTAGAGACGGAACCAATGCATGCAGGAACACACACACACACACACACACACACACTGGCGCACAGACAGGTTGGAGGATAATGGAAGATTATTCGTGTCAGAGAGATTTAGAAGTGAGGGAGGGATTAGGATAAAAAATCAGATACGTGCTCACACACACACACACACACATACACACATACACACCCACACACACTCACACACACACACACACACACACACACACACACACACACACACAGACTCAAATCAAAAGTGAAGCCCATCTCTGTTCTCTTTCTCAATTACCGCATTGTCATTAATGTACAGCCATACTCATACTACTCTAGTCAAGTAATATAATTTAGTAGGAGATTGTTCCCTGACGTTACTCAGCTCATTTGAATGTGTATCGTCCAACAGGGAGATGGTGAATGGTGAAACAATACAATTAAGCAGAAGGACTGAAACAGCATACCTGCTAACCACCGTCATAATTTACCCTCTGCCGTTCCTGTGGCAAAGAAACCTGCAACGCTTGTGAGAAACCAATTTTGCATATTTTTTTAATCTAGCTGGTGCAGTGAGCCCTACCCTGGAATATCAGGAGTGGCTATCTAGAACCATAACGCAGGAGCAGGAAATGAAAAAGTGGAGATTGAATCTGATCCTTTCATCTGAGATTACCAGATCTGTGTTCTGATTGGTGTATGGACAGTTGAGGGTTTTGGTAATGTGTGGGTCCTAATGTGAACTTAGACTTGAGTGGACAATGATGAGCTTTAGATAGAAACAAACACAGAGACTGGGAGAGAGTGTGAAAGAGACTGCAAGAGTAAGAGAGAGAGAGAGAGAGGGAGAGAGCGAGAGGGAGAAGTAAGAGAGAGACTGAGAGGGAGAGAGATAGAGAGGGAGCGAGAGAGAGGGAGAGACAGAGAGCAAGAGAGAGAAAGAGAGTAAGATAGAGCGAGAGAGAGAGAGTGAGAGAGAGCGAGAGAGAGCGAGAGAGCGAGAGAGAGCGAGAGAGAGCGAGAGAGAAAATGCACACTCCCTGCCAAAAGGTTCTGGGTTTGATCCCTATTGTCCACAGTCTACCGTCACCCCGTACCTACTCTTAAATAACATGTATGTACAATCCCAAATCACTTTGGATAAAGCACCTACTAATGGACTAAATAGTAAAATAGTACTAAATAGTACATACAGCAATATCCCCACACACACACACACAGACGCACACTCACACACGCACACGCACACCCACACATATATTATATGCAGCACCCCCGCAAGGCTCTCCTTGGTCCTCAGTTCCATCCTACTCCTGTTTGGTTACCATGGTGACTGAGCGGTGTCGAGTAACGTGCACAATGCTCTCGCACGTTTTTTCTTCTTTTTCAAATGTTGATGTGTGAAACACGTATAGATAGTGTGATAGAGAGTGTGGTGTAGGGGACTGTATAAGAGGGTGAGAAAGTGTGTGTGTGTATGTGTGTGTGTGTGTGTGTGTGTGTGTGTGTGTGTGTGTGTGTGTGTGTGTGTATGTGTGTTTGTCTGTGCATGTGTGTGTGCGCAGCATACTAAAGATCTAAAGGGCTCCTAGTGTGACCCCAGTGTAGTTTGTTGTTCCATCTTGCTTTCGCTCACTCACTCACACTCTCTCTCTCTCTCTCTCTCTCTCTCTCTCTCTCTCTCTCTCTCTCTCTCTCTCTCTCTCTCTCTTTCTCTTAACAGCCTCCATGTTGGATCCCAGGCGTCCGCAGCCATCCTTTGGTTTTACAGTAAACAGCTTCCATGTTGGATCACATTGCATCACATGGTGCAGCGGCTCGGACACCGGAGGCTGTGTGTGTGTGTGTTTGTGTGTCTGTGTGTGTGTTAGTGTCTAACGCGCCCCTCCCCCCAACAGTGTGCGTCCTAACCTACTTATTCTCCTTCAGGGCGGGGAGGTATGGCGCCGTCTCCTTCCGGTCCAGGGTTAACCAGGGATAGCATTACACACTGCGGCAGAACTATAGCTGTGTGCCCTGGTGCGCGCCTGTGTGTGTGTGTGTATGTGTTTTCTTTGTGTTCACATGATGCAGCTCTGTTTGTGAACAGTGTATGTGAAGGGTATTGTGTGTGTGAGTGTGTGTGTATGTGTGTGTGTGTTGTGTGTTTGTGTTTAATGTGCGTTTGTGTGTGAGGTTATGCGTATGTGAAGCATACAGTGTGTTATATGCAATTGTGTGTGTAGATATGTGAGTGTGTGCGTGCATTTGTGCAGGAGAAGGGAGGGGTGCAGGGAAGCCCTTGCCTCTCTCTGCCAAGTTGTACAAATCTGCCATGAAATATTAATCCCACCTTATTGGCCCTCCACTGTGTTCTCTTCCTCCACACATCCGTCATCCTCCCCTCCCCCTCTCCCTCTCTCTCTCTCCCTGTCTCTCTCGGCCTCCCTCTCTCTCCCTCTCTCTCTGTCACTATCACTGTCTCTTTACTTCTTCTCCTGCTCGCCACCATGCTCTCCTCCTTTCAGTCCTCCTCATTGGGCTGTTATTTGACTAACTAACCTTGATTACCACTAATTGAGGTCATCTTTTGTAATCTCTGGCTGTCTTGTCAATTGTGTTTTGCGACACTATGGTGCTGCGCTGTTGTATTTTTATGCACAGTGATTGGCGGCTGCACAACAATGTGGTTTCTGAGTTGAATGGTCCAAGTGTTCTCTTGGGGCTCCTCTAAATACTTCTGATTCATTCCCACACTATAAGAAGATACATTTGTTGGGTTGGGACTTGGGCTGCACAATATCAGGCAAACATGCAATATGCCATAACGTTGTTGCATTTTTGCGCACCAGCGACACCCCTTCAAAACAAAAGGCCCATTGGAGGCGCTCGGCACTCTGTGAGGGATAACAGGAAGTACTTTTGTTATCACTAAAATACTTTATATTTCATTTAACATTTCTCATTGAATGCACGGATAAATGTACCAACAATGAAATACAAATAAAAGATTAATTAATCGGAACCAATGTGTTGTTATTATACGATGATTGAAAAATGACCAAGTTGAATAGAGAAAAGGGTACCTACACTGGCACCCGGTGTGTTTGTTGATAAGTGAAACAGCCGAGGGACAGTCATACAATATGTAATGGCATAATGCATTGTTTAATAATATGAATACAACAAGAAATCCGCCGTATAAATATAATCAATAGACATTTATAATCAATAGAGTTTATTTGTGTTGTTGAACTTCACAGCGACACAAGCACCACCAAATAGACTATTTATCGCATTTCAGTCTTTTGCTTTGTGTTTATCGCACATGTTCATATCGCTTTTACGATGAAAAACTTATTTATCAGTCAGCATTAGTTATATCTAATCTATCTATCTATGGTCCCCTCAGCAGACCTGGGCTGCATTCCATTAGTTGTTCTACAGCAATTGTGCTATGCCTTGCTACCTAAATCTCCAGGTATCGCCACTGTACACATTGTTCCGTATAGCAAGCTTGATAAGCAGACTAAAGCAGCCGTCAAAGCAATACCTCAGTGTATCCAACGTACAGAAGGTGCGTTGGTTATCTTTTGATGAGGTCATTAAGACCCCCGAAGCGAGTTTGAAGGTCTTGATCTCCACAGATCATCAACAGTCAACGCTGAAGCAGCTCATGTCTCGTCTCCAAAATGCTGATTTCCACCTCCTCGACCACTAACTGCTACAGCTTGTCTACTCCAGATTTCAGTGAACGAGCAATAGGAAGCAGGACAATAGGAAATAGTTTTGGAACACGGGCCCCGAAGCTTCCAGGAACAGTGTCATAGCTTCCTATTGGACCCTGGGGATCAATAAAAACCATGTGACTAACTGACTTACTACTGACTGACTGACTAACATACGACACACTTCACTTTAACCTGTATGACATAAGCTCCTCTCAACCACTCTGTTGCCATGGATACGAAGATATTAATACACTAGATGCGTGTACGAGTTCAGATACCACGCATCCCTGGTGGTTAAACAACATGAAGTGGATTAAGCACAATTAAAGTGTAACAATACTTTAATTGTCCCTTGCAACCTCTTTCTTTCACTCTCTCTCTCACACACAGACGCACATGCACGCACACATACACACACACGCACAAACTCACACTTTGACCTACTTTCAATAATGAGGGATATTTTCTTACACGGGTCTTGGTGAATATTTCACTAATCACGTGCTGAACACACACACTTCTGTAGTAATTGAATGTGTAGTGAGCAAACCAAGACGAATAAAAAATGTGAAAGGATGGTAGGGATGTGATTGTATGTGCTTGTGCATTTACATGAGTAAGTGTATGTGAATGTACATTTACATGTTTTTGCATAAGTCCATGTACCACACGTTTGTGTGTGTGTGTGTACATGAGGTGACACAGATGTATACACTGTATGGTGATGGTGGGTATGCATCTGTGTCGCCTCATGTCTCCTAATCACACTCTGAGCATGTGTGGTGAGCGTGCACGAGTGTGTGTTCATGTGTATGTGTGCCACGGAATATCCAGCATCAGCTAATCAATGAAGGGCTAAAGTGCAGCCTTTATATCCATCACACTTTAACTGTATGTGCATGCGAGTGTGTATGTGTGAGTGTGTGAGTGTGTGTGTTTGTCTGTGTGTGTGTGTGTGGGTGGGGGGGCTGGTACTGTGTGTGTGTTGGTGTGTGTGTAAATGTGTTTTGTATGTGGGTATGTGCGTGCGTGTGTGGTGTATATGTGTGTAAGTATGTATGTGTGTTTGTATAGGTGTATATGTGTGTGTGTATGTGTAGGTCAGTGCAAAAGTAATGAGAAGGCAGTTTTAAGACATCATAAATGTTGATTATGTCCACTGATTGCAATGGATCACTGGAGGCCGATGCCATCTTGATGTTTTCCTATCAGAAAGGTTGTGTTGTATCTGTCCACCTCATAAAAAGCAAGACACGGCATGAATGACGATGATGATTGTGACTGTTAAAGACCTTATGAACCATGGTAATATAAACAATGCCCCTGTAAATCATGGCTCTATAGTCGTGGAGTGACGTATGACATCATTCACACATTGGTGTAAAAAGCTGATTAACAGTAGCCTGACATCACCAGACCAAATGCAAATGCGTATTAGTCTGGAGCCTCTTAGGTCATTTCTGATTTCCAAAGGGCCTCTGGACGCATTGGATAGACCTACAACCAATCAGAGCAATGAAACGTGTGACACATCAACGGCAGCCATCTTGGTTGTTTATGAAAATGCCTCAATGGCGCTCCAATAAGGCGCTACTCTGTCATCATATCAAACTTGGCCCGTATTAGGTAAACAGTTGTGATTGGCTAGACCTGGCCTAGGTCTAGGCCAGGTCTGCTGTAAATCTGTCAGAATCAATTTGGTGCTTCCTTGCTCTCTCTAGTTTTCTTAATACCGTCAGAGTGCTGATTGATGCACCCAGACTCAGGAAAGACCTACTGACCTAAAGGCCAACAGTGAGGAAACTCTGCCCTTGACTGGCTGACTTGAAAAGATTGCATGGTCACACTTCTCAGTTTGTGTGAAACGTTTCTATGTTACTGTGGGGAAGGATAAATCAGGCTGACGCCATTAGATGTTTATAACATTTGTACTCATAAGAACTCATTGTACTCATGAGAAGAGGATGTTAAGAATGTGTTTATTTTGTGTTTATCTCCTCAGTTCCACTTAAAGGTTGACATTGCTATTTAAATAAGCAGCTGTTTATGTTCCACTCTGTGAAATGCTGGATAATTGCTTGACAGGGATAGTTTCCTGCACACAAAATCTGAAGGACAGGCGTTTCTAGTTGAATATACAGCTTTTTGTGTGGACAACACATCGGTGAACGCCCACACACACACATACACACACACACACACACACACACACACACACACACACTCCAAGTGAACATCGCCATGCAGTGGTCAATACAACTCAGGTGTACCATCGGAAGAAGTCACATCTCTCTCTCTCTCTCTTTCTCTCTCTCTCTCTCTCTCTCTCTCTCTCTCTCTCTCTCTCTCTCTCTCTCTCTCTCTCTCTCTCTCTCTCTCTCTCTCTCTCTAAGACTCTCTGTCTCTCTGTTTCTAGCCCAGCTGCCACTAGCAGAGCATATGTCCTCATCACGACCTGTTTGATGCAACACACACTTACAGCTACAAATGCCTGACAACCCATAATAGTTACAATACTAATAATAACTTGTCTACTAATCTCTACTAATGCAGTAAGAGGGATCTCTCCGTCCAGGGATGGTTAGGAGTGAAATGGATGCCATAATGGCCAGACATTATGGTAGCATAACAAGCAAAGCAGTAAAAGTAAAAGTGTACTATAAGTTGAAGTATATTATAATACTGTACTTACAACAGAGGTAGTATATTTGGACGGGAACAGAATAGTGATAGACAGTGAGATAAAGTTAGAGCGACTTATATAGAGGGATGCATAGGAGAACAAGAGATGGAGCGATGGAGGGAATGAAATACAGTGGGAAAAACGAGTGGGTGCGCACAAAGATGGCTATGGAGAGAATGAGGTTCAGGAAATAATGAGAGAGGGAGAGAATGATGATATTATTCTAGTCAAGGATGTGTGCTTGTAATGGAACTGGGCAAGTGGTGCAAAATGAATCATGCTATTACAAATTAAAAATGTGTGTGTGTGTGTATGTGTGTAAGTGTGAGTGTGTGTGTGTGTGTGTGCGTGTGTGCATATCAAGTGTGTGTCTGCATGTGTGCGTGCTTGTATTTGTTTGTGTGTGCCCATGTGTGTGTGTAATCATGTGTGTACACATCCATGTGTGTGTCCATGTGAATGATTGTGTGTTGGAGTAGGAGTATGAGTGTGAGCGTGTGTGTGTGTGTGTGTGTGTGTGTGTGTGTGTGTTGGTGTTTGCGTGTATGTGTGTGTGTGTGTGTGTGTGCGCACACACATGTGGTGTGTAATCATAAGCAGACTCACCCATCAGTATCTTGGAAGTTAATGTTTACTTTCTTCGCTGAACCAAGGAGCTCTGAAACAAAGGAGATATACAGAACATGAGTAAGCATTCCCACCACATCCCCATCATAAGCTCCTCCTCAATGGTTCCTACGGTGCCCTGAGAGCTCAACGCACTGCAAGAAGAAAAACAAAAACATGCAAATAGACAAAACATAACCAAATTAAGAAAACATCCTCATTCATTTTCAACATTAAACACGTGTGTGTGTGTGTGTGTGTGTGATGTGTGTACGTGTGTGTGTGTGGGCGTTTGAGTTTGTGTGCTCTTGTGTGTTTTTGTGTGTGTGTGTTTGTGTGTGTGTGGGTTCACATGTCAGGTGCATGTCTTCATGTGTGCGCGCTTGCATTTGTGCCCGTGTGCCCGTGTGCCCGTGTGTGTGTGTGGGTGTGTAATCCTGTGTATGTGTATCAGCGCATATGTCACTTTCTGCTGAGCAGGTGGGCACCCCACACCTCCCCCCCATCTCTCCTCCTGCAACATGTGATGATGTCAGACCTAGACTAAATCTTATATAGAGCCCAGAGCCCAGCACTCACGCTGGCTCTTTGCCAGATGGAAGTTACATAAGGCTGGGGGACCAGGGAGGGATAACAAGCCCCTACCAGCAGGCCACGCTGACCTCTGACCTCTGCAGCACGTTGACCTCTATACACTGCCGGAATTACTTATTACATCCCCTGATGCCACGAGTCATATGCATAGTGAAATGATATCTAATAACTGTAGGGAGGAGTGTGTGTGTGTTTTGTGTGTGTGTGTGTGTGTGTGTGGGGTGGGGGGGGGGGGGGGTATACTGTATATTGAGGTGAAGATGTGCAACATTTTGCACAGAAATAAAACAACAAAAGAACACACACACAAACACACACACACAAATATCTGTGGAAATACCATCCATGCACAGAGACACACTCTATTATTCATTCATTCATTCTCTCTCTCTCTTTCTCTTTCTCTTTCTCTCGCTCTGTCTTTTACACAGGAAGTACCCCCTGACAACCACACTGCACAAACACATATAAACACACACACACACACACACACACACACACACACACATACACACACACAAACACAGAGACACACTACACAGACACACACACATACACCACACACCACACACCACACACACACACACACACACACACACACAAATCACACAGTACACACACAAACACACACACACACAAACTACACACACACACCCATTCATGGGCAGGAAATAGGACAGTCCCAGTATTGTGCAGGAGACAGATCAGCGCCAGCGGGAGAAGAGCATCGATTTCCTCACAAACTATTTCAGGCTTCTGACTGCAGGGTGCGCCACACACATACACACACACACACACACACACACAAAGGCAGACACACCCACACAAACACACAAACACACACACAAACACACATACATGGACACACACACACACAACCACACACACACACAACCACACACACACACACACACATGCTGGACAGTACTACACAATGTGTGTGTGTGAGTGTGTGTGTGTGTGTGTGTGTGTGTGCGTGTGTAAAGCGTGTGAAACCACACAATCTGATATAGAACCATTATCATCAATTACCAAGAAGTAGTTTCAGTAAAAAAATAAATCAACCAAATTGAGTCGGGCAGAATAGTGAATAGCAAATAAAGAACAAGGATTATCACAGCTATTTTCAAATATTCCGCTGTTAAACAAGATAAATAATGTTTACTTTTGAATTGTACGCACACACTAACTAACACATTAGCTTGAGACCAATAAGAGCATTACAGTAACAGCAGCTACAATGGCTGGCTGTTTACCAGAATAAGAAACAATTACAGAGACACGCACAAACAAAAACACACACAGGCACTCGCGCACACACACGAGCACAAATCCACACACACACACACATACACACACACACACACACACACACACACACACAGACAAACACCTCTGAAGACAATCTACCACATCTGACTTTTACGTCAACATCATTGACCTCTGGTGATGATGTCATCCCAAGTCACAGCATGTGACCGAGGAACAAACAGTAAGGACAGAAATCACAGTGTTCCGTCCAAACCGCATGACCTCTGTACAAGAAACCCCCAGCCAATACACTCAGGAGGTATTTAGGATTTGTCCGGATGCATTCGGCATCTGTAGTAGTTATAAGTAGAAACTAACCCAAACCGAGTTTTTCATTTTCATTTGATTTAAACCAGGATACAGGATATAGGATTAAATAGATTAGATAGATTGCATCATCAAGAAAATGACGCTTGTTGTTTTCTTGCATCTCTTGTATTTTAAACTGTAAAAGTTGGCAGCCACAAGATGGCCAGTCCTTAAGAGCACCAGAAACACACACACACACACACACACACACACACACACACACACACACACACACACACACACATACGCACGCACGCACACACACACACACACACACACACACATTGGCACACCTGCCAGTCTACTTCTTGTATTTATGAGGCAGCCAAATAAAGTTGAAAACCACTGAAAAACACTGCTGCATGCTTCATCATTATCAATACTAGCTATCAGTGATCTAGATAGAATCACAGCAGTGGTATTGGGAAGGTAATGTCACGTGTGTAGGTATGGCTTGACTGTGTATGTACATGACCATGTTTATGTGTGATATGACAATGAATATGTTGTTGAACGCACATCGTACTATTCGTGTGTGTGTGTGTGTGTGTGTGTGTGTGAGTGAGTGTGAGTGTTTGTGTGTATGAGTGAGTGTGTTTGTGTTTGTGTGTGCGTATGTGTGTTTGTGTGTGTGTGTGTGCGTGTGTGTGTGTGTGTGTGTGCGTGTGTATGTGACGTGATTCAGTGTTGCTAAGTGAGGTTGGACAGCAACCTAGCAGTCATAACAAACTATGAAACCATAGTTATGGAAAAGACTGCCAGCGGAGACACACACACACACACACACACACACACACATACACATGCACACAGACACACACACACACACATGCAGCTGTAATGTTCAACAGCACTCAGGTCAACCAGAGTCTCTATCTCGGCAGCAGACAACGCAGCATGCACTGGCTGGTGGTCGACCACATTGTACTGGCCAGGACTCAACAAGCATAACAAACGGTGGAGCGAAAGAGAAGTAGAGTAGAATAGACTAGAGTAGCACAGAGTAGAGTAGAATAAAATAGAGCCGAACAGAATACAAAATAAAAGGTAAACTACAGTAGTAGAGTAAAGAAGAGTAGAGTAGAGTAGATACAAATATTATCAAATTTTATAGAATATAATAGAACAGAATATAATATAATATATCACAGCAGATGAGAGCGGAGCACAATATAATAGAACAACATGATTGTGTAACTCCATCCTGAATTTGTTCAGCAGAATAATGAAAGGTCATAAGTCAAGGAGAGGTAGAGAGATTGGTTGCTATAGAGATTTTACCCTCATGGGAACGCACAATTAAAAGGGGAGACTCACTCTTCAACTTCTTTTTTGCTTATGTAACTTCTAGTCGGAGTAGAGGAGATGAGAGGAGAGGAGAGATGAGGAGGGTAGGGGAGAGGAGAGATTAGGAGAGGAGATATGAGTAGAGGAGAGGAGAGGAGAGGAGAGGAGAGGAGAGGAGAGGAGATATGAGGAGAGAGGAGAAGAGAGGAGAAGAGAGGAGAGGAGAACACACTATCACAACATCTTTATGTTGTGATAGTATGATAGTGTGTTTATGAATATCTGCTATCTATTTGTGGTGTGGCGTGACATCACTTCCTGACTCTCCCATCCTTTCTCTTTTGCTCTGTTTCTCCTTTTGATCTGTTGCTCTTTTACATAGCACACACATATGCGTGCGCACACACACATACACCGCCACAAATATACTTCCTCTGGCCATGGTTTCTTCCTGGTATTCATACCAGAAGAGAATAGTCCAAATACGTTTCACAATTTTCACTGAGATTCTATTTCTGTGTGTCTACTCTCATTCCTTCTGTCTTCATGTTGACTCTCCTCAATCACAGCTTGCTTTCTATGTCTCCCCCTGCACTGCACAGAATGTCTCATTCTCTCTCCCTCTCTCTGACTCTCTCTCTCTCTCTGGCCCTCTTTGTCTCCCTCTCTCACACACACTTCACCTTGCTCCAACCTCTCCCCAGCTTGGCAGCAGGGATGGAAAGTCGTGTGTTGGACACCGGTGTACTTAAGGGGTTGGAGAAAATAACCCCCCCCCCCCACACACACACACATATATCCTTGATAGATCACTTTCCCTGTCCCCGATTGCATCAGTCTTGCCCCCCTCCCTCCCTACCTCTCTCTACCACGTTTTCTTTTCTTGATTTCTCCCTTCCCGCCATTCTGAGCCCTCCCTCCAGCAAACTTTACCTTCTGTCATTCAGCAGACACTTTCCCTCACAGCGTCTTAACAAGTGAGGCTGATGCCAATCAAGGAATACAATCAATTCTGGAGCAAGTACAAAAATCGAAGTGCTGCACAAGGCAAGTTTGTAAAACAACTAACAGGCAAGAGAGCAGAGTGGCCATCAGAGTGGGAATCAGAATACAAAGTTTGTAGATGGGGTTATTTTGCATTATTTTTAGCGGTGAGTCAAGTGTTTAATAGGAGTTGGTGCATCACAACAAAGTAATTTACATTCTAAATTTAACACAAGTGCTCATAAAACAAAGTGCACAATAGTCCGTTCATGAGACACTCTTGGAAGACAGGCACCATGTCCATGTGTCCATCTCTCTCTCCTTCACTTGCTCTCTCTCCCTCTCTCTCTCTCTCTCTCTCTCTCTCTCTCTCTCTCTCTCTCCCACTCAATCTTCCATCCTCTCTTACTCAATTGATCACTTAGTTCTATCAATCGATCTATTAGTTCTTGGCTTTTTCTTGCCCTCTGTACTCGGTTGTTTTTCTCTGTGTAAACCCAACCCAACGTCTTACTGTTTCAGATAATCACACAAGTAACATTGTTTTGTCCTCATGAGCTAAACAAACAAGTCATTGAGAAAGTTAATAGCAATTGATGATTTTCCAAATGAGAAAGTAATATTGCTTCTCATTTGAGTGTTCATGCAAACTGTATATATACATACATATACATATAAATATATATACTGTATAGTTTCTGTAAATACATCTCTAAAGAGCAATGTCACTCCAGCTGATCAATATAAGGACAACACCTTACATAATCAAATAAGGACAGAAGCTTCTGTCCTTAATTAAGGGCAGAACATTACATAATCAAATTTAGGACGGAAGCTGACATCATCAAATAAGGACAGAAGCTTGCATCAAATTAAATGAGGACTGAAACCTGCGTTGTCATATATGGTCAAAGTGGGCAAGTGAGAGCTGAATGCTCTGCCAACATCAACAATAACGTCTCTCGCTCTGCCAGGAAAAGTCTACGCATCAAGTACTAACACACACATGGGCGCATACACAAACACACAAGCATACACATACACACACACACAAACACACACATATACATGCACAAACATTCGCATGCACGCACACCCACCCACACACACAGACACAATCAC
Organism: Lota lota; assembly: GCA_026745465.1. NCBI lineage: Eukaryota > Metazoa > Chordata > Actinopteri > Gadiformes > Lotidae > Lota > Lota lota. Next base: position 2,752,159 of record JACYXH010000069.1, on the reverse strand, counting down.
ACATGGATAGACACACACACACACACACACACACACACACACACACATGGATACATGCATACATAGACACATACAAGCATGCTTACAAATACATAAAGACACACAATCCTTTATGTATTCCTGCGCACCTTCTAGTGTTATGTGTGTGTGTGTGTGTGTGTGTGTGTGTGTGTGTGTGTGTGTGTGTGTGTTTGTGTGGTTCACAGGGGGTGCTTAACTACAGGAGCTGTTTGATCCTAGTTGACCCTCTCTGCTTCCTGGCTTCTCATCAGCTCTTTCTGATCCCAGTTTACAAGCCAGGTAGCACCATCTGCTTTACACACACACACACACACACCTACATACTCACACTCTATAAAGTCACATGTGGGGGATGCCCCCGGCCTGTTTCTCCCCATCTGCTTCATGTCTATAGAGAGAAAAGTACCTTGACACCACGAATGTGGACGAGATGACAAGAGTGTTGGGTTTGGTACTGGTGCTCATTTTGTATTTATAGACATGTTAACACTATTTAATATGTTTAACACAATAGGGGTTGAAAGAAATGTTCCAATTTTCTTTTTTATATATCGTCATATGCAATGCCCTGAAACAGAAATGTGTAACTTAATTGGAAGTTGAGTTGGAAGTTGGAGAAGTGGAACAATGTGCCAGTGTGGGTTTGTTCCTATTGGTTCGGCGACCACCAGCACCCATTCAGACCCTCAAGCCAGTGTCAAACTGACCACAGATCAGTCGGCAGGGCTGGACACGAATGAGTTCAGCGGCAGCACCGTCTCCTCCACCTTCACCTCTTCCTCCTCCTCTACAGCTACGCTCCGTTGGAAGATGTGGGAAGTCAGCGCCATAGCGCTCCACACTCCGTTTGGTGCACAGCCAAAGGTTCTCCTTCGGCAGGAAGTGTTACCTACAATACATTGTGAGATTCACCTTCATCTGTGTTTGCGCTTAGAATTTGTTTGTATATTTCCAGTTGTTTAAACATTGGAGATTGTGGAATAAACCAAACAGCGGATATTACTGAGTAATGACTGGATAACAAAGACTGTGTTTTCTGGTTAATGGAACAATATTTATGCAGTTCCCCGGACAGGTTGTGATGATTAACACTTCATACAGTCACTTAATACAACGGCCTCTAAATGTACAGCACATATAAGTGTAAACTATCTCATTGGATAACTGCTGCACAAACACACTTGTGCACACAAACACAAACACTCACAAGGCTGTGCAGTCTGCTGCAGCAAAGCTCAGGGCAGTACATCTCTGCTGCTTTCATAATGTAGCAACCAATCATCTTGCAGCGCAGTTCTGCATGCGATCACACACAGAATCTCACACACACACGCACACACACACACACACACACACCAATACATAGAATTAGGGAGCAGTGGGTTGCATAGAAGGGGTTGCTAAGCAACAAGCCTCCTCTTGCTCTTCCTACACACCAAACACACACATGCATACACACACACGCACACACACACACAACACACACACACACACACACACACACACACACACACACACACACACACACCAAGGCCAAAAGTACAAGAGTGCATTAAATAGAGATGAAGAGTGTGACACGTAACATCTGAGTCTACTATACGATACAGACAGGCCGACAGAAGACAGATAGCCAAACAGACAGATAGGAAGACATAGAGACATACAGATAGACAGGCAGACAGACAGACAGGCTGCCAGATGTTAATCCAGGAGCCTTGAGATCAAGAGCATAGGTAAACAGCATGTGCCATTTGTTTTTCTTTACAGATAGTTGTGACATTTACAGTAACATATAAATGTTGCTACCAGCCTGCAGTGACTGACACTCAGCAGCAGAATAATACAACAAGCAGCCCCCGACAATGTTATAAAAAAAAAGGCACAGAGTTTATTACCTTAAACTGCTGCCTGATATCAAATTCAGGGACAAACTATCTGAATTATTAATCCTCTTATTAAAGTTGACCTTTTTTCAACAGCTAGTCTCGATGCTTTTCAATATAGGACATCAAAATGCTTTGAAAGATATAAAATGTGGTAGAGGAGTCACAAGCATGGTAATTTCTTAATACAATATATTTTTTTAGAGGGTCTCTATCTTCCTGTTTAAACCAGGTGACTTACCCTCGAGCCCTACCATTGGTTGCTCTGTTTTAATTGACTGGTGCTTTATAGCAAGTTGACAACCAATAATCACAGTTTCACTTCAGATGCCATCAGCTAAGAGATATAAAAAGATAAATACACACAAGCATGCACACATGCATACATGCACATGCACGCACACACACACATAAGTGAGACCAGCAAATCATATAAATATCAAGGGAGATAGAGAGACAGCTAGAGAAAGAGAGGTTGTTTTTGTGTTTTGGGGGCTAACATTTTTTCTTGGGCACAGAGGGGGAAGGAGAGAGGTGAAAGAGGACAGAGCGAGAGAAAGAGAGAGAGAGAGCGGGAGAGAGAGACACACACAGACAGACAGACTCCTAGGTGGAGCCAACAGCCAGACGACCCATCTTCTCTGATTCTATTAGCTGATCAATTATTACCTCTCTCTCTCCCCCTCTCTCCCTCTCTCCCCCTCTCTCCCTCTCTCCCCCTCCCTCGCTCCCTCCTCCTCCTCTTTTGTTCTCTGTCTAGAACTCGTTGCTTCCCTTATCCTGCACTGTGCTACTTCACTTCATTCACCTGGTTTCACTTTCACTGTATGTGTGTGTATGTGTGTGTGTGTATGTGTGTGTGTGTGTGTGTGTGTGTGTGTGTGTGTGTGTGCGTGTGTGTATGTGTGTGTGCATGTATGTACCTGTATATGTGTGTGTGTCTGTTTGTGTCTTTGTGTGTGTCTGTGTGTGTGTATGTGTTTGCACGTACCATGAAAGAGCAAGGATGAGGATGATAAGTACTGATTAGTTTCGGCTTTCCGATCAATATTTGTTCAGCTGCACTAGCAAACAAACAGCACAGACACACACACACACAAACAACATGCACACATTTAAAGCACACATTTGAAACACACAGAACCACTGATGACAAATACACATCAGGAAACACACATATGTTGCAAGAACAATATCGAGAGAGAGCGAGTGAGGGAGAGCGAGAAAAAGGGAGAGAGAAAGGGAGAGAGAGAGAGCCAGGAGAGAGTCAGAAGAGCCTGAACCAGGAAGTTTAAAAGGATAACCAGACTATACAAGAGAATCCGACAGTACAGACCATCCAACTGTATGTTTGTTTCCTGTGGTGGCAATTTGACTGAGCTTGCAAATTTTGTATTCACAGCTTCCAGTCCGTTACATGTTGTGCCCTCTCTTCCCCTAGTTTTCCATCATATGATAATACTACCATAACGTGTGTTAACGTGTGTGTACGTGTGGATGTTCTCAAAGCCTAACTGGGTTTTATAGTGTTTGAAAACAGAAGAACTACGACCGATAGGGTCAATAGGGACAAACTGAGGTAAACTGAACCCAACGTAGGAACACCCACACCACACCTTCCTCCCTCCTGCCCCACCTGGGGGTCCATGACCTTGCCCATGCTAGGAGGCAGGTCTAAGTCTCTGGGAGGGAGTGGCGGTAGTGTACAGATGGAGGGGAGGGTTCAGTGATGGTAGGATGGGTGGAGGGGATCATAACCACATGGTATGATGATGATGATGATGATGATGATGATGATGATGATGATGATAATGACGATGAAGGTGGTGATGATGATGATGATGATACATTGTATTTTACAGCACTTTTCTAAATACTTTCTAACCCCTTCTGTCTTTTCTAAAAACAGAAAATTTATTTTCTGTTAGGGTTAGAAAGAAGTCAAAATAACCTCCAAAACGTCCAAGTAAAAATATGAAGCAAATGTCGGTGGTATTAAGTCACTTTAAAAAAACGAATAAAGCATAAAAGAGGAAACACCAGATAAAACAGATGATGGATGAGGCGAGTTAGAGGAGAAGGCATCAGAGAAGAAGTTAGAGGAGAGGGCGTGAGTGGGGTTAAAGGAAATAATGCATAGTGGAGACAGGAACACAAGCCTTCATTCTGCAACTGGCAGTCCTGATTTATTCAGCTACTTAGCTTCAGCCGTTCATTTCCGTGTGTGGAATAACGCGTAAATGTTCTCAAAATGTCAGCTGTGATTAATGCCAGCGTCTTCCTTTTTCAAATAAGGGCTTTCGCAAATGCAGTTTGTTGAATTGTGAAGTCTAGATTAAAATAGCTATATTTCAATGACACCATTGTTTCCATTCAATTCATCAATAATGTCTCTTCTTAATTTGATTGGTGACAAAATTCTCAAAATCAACTTTGTGATACTTATTAATTTAGCTAGTACCGTTGTTGTGTATGAACTTTTAAATGAGTGATGAGATATGAAAGCGCTACACTATAAGACATACTTTCTCGGACGCGGCCTTCATCATCAACCATTGCACAGACGGAGCTCAACACATCCACACACCGTGGCTTGAGTGTATCCTCTGTCAGTGTTCCTTTGCCCTTCTTCAAAGAGCATGAAAAGAACGTGACTTGAGTTCTCAGCAGAGTCTAACATTTACATCCTGGTTGGCGGAAAACTAGCAAAAACATACGCTTTTAGATCTGTTTTCTGTAAATTAGGGTCTTATTTTAGTAACAGTGACCAAATGACATAGATTAGGATGTTGAAGATTAAGTAAAACATGTTTAAAAAATATATATATATTTTGGATTGACTGCCCCATTCAGGTGAAGATAGAGGTTAGGTAATCTTGCTCAAGGATGAATGAATCAATTAGATGAAATAATTTAATTTAATTTAATTGAACATTGGGACAGTGGAACACTCTAGCCACTATGCTATCCTGCAAGCTTACTGAGCTATCATGGCCTGCCATGCTGGGTCATACAGTACACCATGGTAGCAGGGATAGTGGAAGGTGTTTGCTTAAACCTGAGGTATGGCGGCAGTAAAAGTCTCAGTGCCATGGCGATGGTGAAGGTTACCTAGCAACAGCCTCCGCAGCTGCCATCAAGGTTATCTCCCCGATGGCTGACATTCGCACACACACACACACACACACACACACACACACACACACACACACACACACACACACACACACACACACATACACACACAGACACAAACATATACACACTCAAATATGCACTCATATATGCATTCACCCTCACATACAAACACACATTCATGTGTGTACACACGGAGAGAAACTCACACATACACAAAGGCTCATGAACACACACACAACAGATACAACCTGGGTTCGCTGCTTGTGTTTATACTATTTCTGTCATCTCGTGATTTGTTTTTCCTTATACAATCCCACATCTCAACGCCACCTTTCCCAGACAGCTTATTTCCAACCTGTCTGTGTCTTTTCAATGCTATTGCTAATGCTACGTAAATATCAGCCCAGATGCTACATTAGCGCAGCTCCACTAAGGTAGCATCAGGTGTTGGACCCCAAAGCATGGAGCACGTCCGCTGGTGACCTTTCATCCGAAAGGTCATGCTTTCGGCAGATGCTCTGGGCGGGGAACAAGAAGCTATTCCTGTCATCCACCATGCCGTGATACACCCTGGAAATACCTTCATGTTATTGGTGTCTTCCGGTGGTGGGGGCAAAGATTTAAACGTATGGTTACATTTTGTAGTCTAAGTTAATAATGATGATGAAATATATGCTTAGCATTACTGGGTTGATCATATTTGAGGCAATATGACTTGTAGCAACCCAGGTTTGGTAACGACCTGCTGGCCTATTCTACACGTCATTTCCTTTCATCTTCAACTCACATTCCATCTTCCTATCTCATAGAGTTGTATATAAAAATAATATTCCAAAAAAGGTTCAAAGTAGAATTGAAAGATATAGAAATATATGGTGTTTATATAGGAAATTAAATGCTAGTTTTAATTCCACCAGCCCTTGTTTAGATTGGCAATTTGCATTTAGAATACCATATTGATATTGTATCAATATTTAACAACAATCTCCCTAGTTCAGCGAGGAGGGGCTATGTGGAGTACCTGAATTGAATGAAGCAATCTGTCCATTAACTAGTAGCAATAGATTCTGGTTCCTACTAACATCTTTCTGATACTACTTACAGAACCAAGAGAAGGGCTCTTCTCTGGCTCTGAAGTGAAAGCCAAGTGAATTATCCTTTGGGATGAGGATTATTTTTAATATCAAATTCGGGATATCTTTATTTTCAATTAAACCATTCATGAGAAAATGAGCGTGGACACTGCCAGGAATAGTGATTTATATGTATCTGGTTTTCTATGTTTGGAGCTGATCTGTGTATTGTATAGTATTGGATGATTAACAATGTTTATTCAGGCTGTGTTTGTGGTGTACAGGGAACATAAAGTTGGCCTGTGCAGGTCTTTTCCATTTTGTTTTTACAGGTAAGACCCCTTGTATGTTTTTCTTGTATTGATTCCTGATTATATTATATATAATCATGAAACATATTATATATAATCATGAAACATTATTATGTTATCATTCATTATTATATTAATATTTCTTTGTTTGGTTTACAAAACAATGCCAGACTTCAGTGGACTAAATGTGCAGCCTATTCCATTCTTGTCCTTCACAGCCACACTCCACACTCAACACATTTAATCATACTATACTTAGACATTTCAGCTATTAGATGATGAGAAAAAAGAACAATTTGCTTTGTATTTAAAGGTCTATTTACAGCTCAGTTTGCTGTGTCACTGTGAAAATTGCAACACTGTGGCTTTAACCTCAACACTTAACAGCCAATAGACTATTCTATAGTAACAATGATGGCTGAAACTGAGTCACATTTCGGAGGATCTACGTGCTGATGCTGCAGTACTGAGCTAATTCCATTACCCCAGGAAGAATAGCACTTTTTTTTGCTACAGCTGCAGTTCTGTCCAGACACATATATAAAGTCAACTAATCATCAACTTGATTTCGTTTTACGATGGCATAGACTACACTATTATAATTTACAGTGGAAGCAATTTGTAATAGATTTATAGATTTAACTGTGAGGGAAAAGTATATTTGCTAGTAAGAAGTTGGAGTAGCGGTAAACTTCACATGCCTCAATTGCCATAAAAACTAACTCCAGACTTTTGGATAACGTTCACAGATCAGCTTTAGAGTAAATATTTCTCCCTCTCCCTTCCGATGGCCGAGGTGAACACAGAGACATTCAAAGTGCTCTTAACTCATGCTCAGAACGCTCAGCACTACATTTCCATATATCTTAGATTCTGTCTGATATTGTCGAAAGCATGGTGTTACATCTTGCATCATTCAAACACCACCAATGGATCAAAATTGGAGTAGCTACAAAAAATGTTATAGTGCTGCGCAACCGAGTATCAAAGAACTACTGGACAGAATAGCTAAAGGGTTCGGAATACAAGCCTATTCTTTTACAATTTTCTCTCTCAGTTTAAATTCATGTCCCCTATCAAGTGGTTACTAAATTCCACAATTTCACATTTATGGAATGCCATTTGGCTAAAGCCAGTGGGCGGGGCTTATAATTACACAACCTCCTGGTTAGCAGAGCGGTTTGTATGAGTCACGCTTTATGTCCTTCACAGACGTCCGCCTGTCCTTCTCCCCCGCAGCCATGATACAACATAAAACACTGCACTAGTACCTTGTGTGGATGTGTGTGTGTGTGTGTGTGTTGTGTTCTCTACTGCCTGTGTTATTGTGTCTGTCAGGTATATTATTAATGCCTGTACTGCATGTGAAACTACAGCAGGAATTTGTTATGTTATCATCTGGTATGTTATCTTCATGTCCGGACAGGACAGAAGATCCACAAGACCATCCTCTGCCGCTAGACTGATGCTCGGCTTAGAGTTATGTGTGAATGTTTGAATACGTGTTTGACCATTGGATTGTGTGCCAAGATGTATGGTTTTAGCTGCTGAAGGCCTAAGCTTGTGTTTGTCTGACATGAAAAAACAAACACACACAGACACACACAATCAAACACACACTCAAAAACACACACACAAACACACACACAAACAAACACGTAGTAGGATCTAGCGGTGCTGACGGTGTGGCTAAGCCATGGACTGTTTGCTAAATATGATCTTGTTAGCGACAGATTAAACAGTTAAGCTGCTGTATAGACGATAAATGCTGCCATCACATAGTCAAATATCTGCCCCAACCCCTATATAAACCTCTAATACAACTCTGATGGAGGCATAGAGAAAGAGAGAGAGAGAGAGAGAGAGAGAGAGAGAGAGAGAGAGAGAGAGAGAGACAGGGAGATAGAGACAGGGAGACAGAGAGAGACAGAGAGAGGGAGACAGAGAGAGGGAGACAGAGAGACAAAAGGAAAAGGTCCTGTTTTTGTTGTGGCTCTGCCTTAGAGCTGGAGCTAGCTCCTAAAAATATGTTTATATAATATAATATACTGTACGTAAAAGCATGCAATGAGTTTTAGGCGGGAACATCTGTCTCAAAACGCTGTTGGGACCAGAATATTTAAATCACAGCCATTTAACACTTGATGACAATATCCCCGCTGGGGCTTCTGTGTGTACTGCTTCCACTGCTCATAAATGATGCATTTATCAAGGTAAAGAGATAATATCTAATTAGGGAATCTTGGTGCAAAATGCTATCTTAGGGTTAGGGTTCGGGCAGCATTGCTGTGTGTCAAAAAGTGAAAGTACTATTTACACATTTTGGCTGTGAGTTACCCTAACCACGACATCATCCTAACCCCAGGTTAGGAACCCGATACTGTTTTGGATTAAATGTTTCTCAATTTACCTACCATGTGTATGTTGAATAAGCGTGAACATGCGTGTTACCATGTTTGGAAGTATTTTTACTTATTCTGCACTATGGTATGGTGTGTGTTGGATTGTATTGTTTATGCTGACTGATGCTGTGTTTGTCTCTGGTCTCTTATGTGGCTGTGAGTTCCCCCAGGGAAGTCCTATTATTAGACGCACACACGCAGACAAACGCACACACACGCACACCCACACACACACACACACACACACACACACACACACACATAAGTATGCACGTACAAATGTTTTTATTTACGTATTGTTTACCACAGACATGTTTAAACTGAACATGCATGCTGAAGGCGTCAGTGTGCTCTGTGTTGTTGTCTGTATGCGGTTCATGTGCCGGATGGGCTTTATTTCACTGCTAGTCACACACACACACACACACACATACACACACACACACACACACACACACACACACACACACACACACACACACACATGTTCCTCATTGGGTGAGCAGAGAAGGCGGGGCATAGGTGGGTGTTTGGGTGGATGGTAAAGAGAAAAGGACAGGGCAAAATATTTTTCTTTCCATATCCACAGGCTTTTACAAACAACGTTGGATGGTTGTAATTAGGCTGATTCTTGTTTAGAGTTACTGAACGATTCACCGGATTAAGGACGTCAGTCTGAGGGATAGTCAGCACTCAGACTGACTCGGAACCCTTGTGTGTTTGTGTGTGTGTGTGTGTGTGTGTGTGTGTTTGTGTGTGTGTGCGTCCCTGCACGACAACAACAGCAACAACAGCAACAGTAAACACATAAGACATTCATTAGAATTATAT
>JACYXH010000069.1:2730000-2732500 GCA_026745465.1 Lota lota | reverse complement strand
GCAAAAGCACCCAGACAGATAAATTAATTTGAAAACAGTATCTGGCTCTAGATTTTACTGAAAACCTTAAAATAGACCTTGATGAAATATAGCTCATAAAATAAACACACACACACACACACACACACACACACACACACACACACACAAACAGACACACACACCAAGCACACAGAATGCTGAACTGCAGCCAACTGGTATACGATCTGTGCAGCCAGCCGATCACATATGTTGCATATATGGTTCTACACACGCATCAGGCCATGCACACATTCACGTGCACGCCCACACACACACTATCCTCAACTGAACATCTGCGTCACAGCCCAGGACTCACTAAAACACACACACACACACAAACACACAACATAGTGGACATTTTTTATATTTACGTGATGTTTTTATTTAACATCATCGTTCATCTATTATCTAAATTAATCTTATCTAGTAGCATTTTATAACATTATAACGAGAAAATAGTTTCTAACACAGGATGCATAATGATCAAATGTGTCACACTGTCCGGAAATACTTTGGCCGTTATTCGGGGATGACCTTTACTACCATATGCTCGAACTCTTACAATTCCTCGGCGTGATCGTACCTAAATATGGTATTATTATAACAGCTGTGCCCAGCTGTGCCCAGCAGCATGTCCAATGCAAATGAGAGTAGAATGAAATGGCATCGCAATGAAGAACCCCAATAAATGGCCATTTTCCATGTAGGATAACATGAACTTCTGTCTCTGTTGTTAAACAGCGGGGTACAAGTAACAGTTGGTATAGAAATAGATGTGTACTTTGTGCCTGTCAGTATACCATGGAACACTTCTCTAGTGAGGTACAGCACTACCTTATGGCTACAGCTAGAGTTATAGTTATATAGTTATAGCTGGAGTGAGCCAAACAAAGACACACACACACACACACACACACACACACACACACACACACACACACACACACATCTGGACGCAAACAGTATCCCTTTTTGCGGGGCTTAATCAGCATGTGATATTGTGTGTGTGTGTGTGTGTGTGTATGTGTGTGTGTCTGTGTGTCTGTGCGTGGTGTGGGTGTGTGGGTGTGTGTGTATGGATGTGCGTGCGTGTGTGTGTGTGCAAGCTCTAGGTCAGTAGGTGTTCAATGCTACTGTAATTGGTCGTTGGTCGTTGGCTCATGATTATGGGTGGTCTTCACCAAATAGGCTTTACCCTAAAAACGAATAGAAACCAATTTAAATAATCAGACATTATTGCCAGTATGTTTATGTGCATCAGGTTTTCTAAATAGAATAGGCTGGCATAGAACATAGTGTACAATATAATTTAATAAAACCAAACAGCATAGAATGGCTTCTTGCTTAGATTTTTTGTTCATTGTGCTTCTCCAGTTGATCCCCACAGTAATCCTCCTGATGCCCAATTGCTCCTTATAGTCTCTGTCTGTCTGTCTGTCTGTCTGTCTGTCTGTCTGTCTGTCTGTCTGTCTGTCTGTCTGTCTGTCTGTCTGTCTGTCTGTCTGTCTGTCTGTCTGTCTGTCTGTCTCTCTCTCTCTCTCTCTCTCTCTCTCTCTCTCTCTCTCTCTCCTCCCATAGCTTACCATCTTAGGCTCCTCCATTTTCTCCTCCCCTGGATCTGAATCTCACCTCCTATCTTTTTTTATCTTTTTTTACCCTCTCCTGTCCATCCCTGTTATGCTCACAGCAACATATCCATATCGACCAACACACACACCCACACATACCCCCCCCCCCCCCCCCACACACACACACACATCACGTCTTTGCCTCCGAGTCTTTTTCTCTCTCCTTCTCTCCATCTGCTCTGTAATTCAGTCATGGAGGCGGTCGGTGGAAGAAGGAGTGAGTGATGAAGGTTGGGAGAAGATGGAAGGAGAACGCACGGCTTGTAGCGTCTAGATGTACACCCGCACCAAGAAACTCTTTACATCGGCCCTGCAGATCAATGGTGGAAGTATTGAATAATGTAGCTGCTCTGTCCTCTACCTACAATATGAGGGCTTGAATATACATGTATGTATACATGCACGAACAAAATGATTTCAAGAATATTCTATCTTGTGCCTTCGAGGCTTTATAATAGGCCGTGCCTGAAGGAGAGTGAGAAGAAATCACTCTCTCTCTCTCACTCTCTCTCTCTCTCTCTCTCCCTCTCTCTCTCTCTCTCTCTGTTGAAATATGAAGGTAAAAAGGGCTAGCTGGGTTGTTAGCGTGCTGGGGGCCATCATGTAGGCTACAGACTGAGAGATAGCTGCAAAATAATGTCGACGATTTATGGTTCAATTTTGTGAGTCACATTGTTTATGGAGTCAATACAGGGGTGTGTCTCTATAATATATTTATTATGGGATTATTGGTTTATGATTGATGGTCACTGATGCATGTCTACATCAAAATAATTTAATTAACATGTGTGTGTTTCCTTTGCCCGTGTATGGGTCCCTACGTATGTTTCCAATGTGTATAGATTTGACAA